>JACGDI010003537.1:398088-471586 GCA_014898725.1 Jacaranda copaia | reverse complement strand
AGGTGGCTAAATCTCCTATTTTTTGGGATAAACAATGCCAATGGAAGCGTGTCTCTGCCAAAGTTGTTGGCAAGGTTGTTAGAGTTGCCAAAGTTGGTGGCAGCGGTTGTACTGACCGTCACGTGTCATTAATGCGGGGGCATGCAGCCTGTCAAACTGATAAACACGGCAGGGTTTTGAGTCAACGCTGGAGTGGGCCTTGAGGTCAACACATGTCGATCAGACTCGAATATTTGAACTTCTGGAGTGGACCTGAGGTCGATATAAGTCGACCGCGGACCCTGCCAAGTGAGGTCGATACCGGTCGACCAAACAAACTTATCGTTGGGCCTTCTGGGATGTCTCATTTAATGTTGGGCCTACTGGGTTATTCCACATCAATTATTAATCAAACACAAAATAGATGAACTATCACCTAATGAACATTATAATTACGTTTGGCCATTTTATAGAATATATTTATTAATTTTTTTTTAAAAAAAAAATACCAGATGTCAACATTTGATTTTCCTTGCAATTGTTTTTCCTTTTATTTTCTTGGAACACAAAGTAGAAAGTTTGGATTTCTGTGTAAAAAAAGGAATTTCTAGATTAAATTCAAAGTGGTATATAAGTAGTATATCAGCAAAAAGTTAAGGACCTGCTTGGTTTCATTTTCAAAATCTATTTTCACATTTTTTATTATTTCAAAAATGAAATACATTATTTTTTACACAATTTCACCCAACATCATTTTTATTTTTATTTTTAAAACATATTATCCAATAACATATATGTATTATCTCTCTATTTTATTATTTCTGTCTCTCCACCTACAATTTATTAAAGTAAATATAATCATTATTTTTCCAACAATCTATCCAAATACAATTTCATTTTCAACTCATTTTCACTAATTAATTTTTTAAATTTTAAAAATGATAGAAACAAAAATAAAACCAGACAAACCCTAATTTTTCATGTAAAACATTTTGATAGCTAATAAATTTTAGTAGTTCTCTCTCAATTTGGAAGCTTTTATTCCATTGAACCTAATTTTCCATATGATCTTTAATTGTTACGAAAGGAGGTAGACGTATTGAAATTCTTTTGATTTCAAATGCTTGTTATACTCTCTCTTAATTTCCGGTCAAAATCCTTTCATGTAAATCCAGCATAGATTTTGCCAACCTTTGATTATTATCTATGCAAATGCACGTTTTCCACATAATACTATTTTCTCTAACATTTTAGGATTTTGATAAATGAGATTCGACGGTTCAAATTAAAACTATGGACGGTACCTTTAAAGTTCGCACGAATCATCTATTGAAATCTATTGACTCTTCGAGAAGGACACTCCAATGCGTTATGACTGAAAAGACATCCTTCTCCTTGATTCTAATGCAATTCTTCCGCACTCGTTATGGATATTTATGTCTTTGAATCCTCATGGGAGCCATGTACGTGGACTATGTCAAATTTGTCAACCATTGGAACGCCACAGTTATCTTCACCTCTAGCAAGGAGCGTAGCAGACCATTGGGGGGACATTTTTGTCATTTAAATTACCAACCTGCGCCTTTACAACAACTAATGTAGCGTGCTGGACAAACAAGTCGATCTCCTAATTTTCATTCCTTTATTACCCTCCCACAACTCAGTCAACCAATCCAACCCACACACGTCTAATTCTAAGGTCACAAAAGTCATTTCATCAATCAAATATTACCGCAGTAAAGCCTCATGACTGTTGAATGGTTTATTCATAAAATCGACTCATCGTCCAAATACAAAGCATTAAATCGAATCTTCCTTCCTTCTCTGACTATTTTTCAACAAATTCAATCGAAAATGGGTTCTTCGAAGGGCAACAAGATTAACGACGGCACGGGGTTCCAGCCATCGGGGCCGGCACTCTGCGCCAATGGCTGTGGATTCTTCGGAACGGCAGCGACAATGGGGCTCCGCTCTAAGTTTTACAGAGATTTTTGAATTGAAAAGGAAAGAGTGGTGTCGGCTAAAGTTGCTTTGGAAAAACTCTTCGAATCGAAATTCGAGAAAGATGATCGGTCCAGTATGTTGATTGGGTCCTCATCGGCGGCAGCGGCGGCGGCGGAAGGGAAGGCGGTGGAGCAAGATTCGGCGGACGATAGTGAGGGAAAGAAGTCGATGGTGAGGAATCGGTGTTTGACTTACAAGAAGAAGGTAGGAGTCATGGGGTTCCAGTGCCGGTGCGGCGGTACCTTCTGTGGGGTCCACCGGTATGCTGAGAAGCACAGTTGTAACTTCAATTTTAAAGGACAAACGAGGGACAGTATTGCGAAGGCTAATCCCGTGATAAAGGCTGACAAAATTAACAGGATCTGAGAATGAGAAACCGAAAGAATCCTATCTGTTTGGTTATGCAATTTGGAATTTCGTTTCCTTTTGAACTTAGTTTTATTTTAATTTTAGAATTTATTAGCTGTGAATTTAGGTTAGATGTTCAATCGATTGTGGTATCATATTGTAATTGGGGGGTTGAGCGGGGGGGAGGGGACAGGTTGTCCGCGAGGAAGTAGTTTGGAATTCGTATGGATTTGATACAAATATTGATTTTATTTGGTGCTATGCTTTATAAGATGCTGTCTTTGTCGTGAGCATTTTAATTACATATGACCGCACAAAGTTGTGTTTGGGCTCGATTTTATTTTCAAAATGTAGTGCCCTTCGTCACCAATTGATGATTGATGCCATGGATATAACATTATGAGAATTCGAATGCAAAAGAACCAAAACGACATAATATAATGTGATTTGCCTTCAATTAATAGCCTATCTTTACGGTAGGAAAAGAAATAGAATTTCATCAACAAATAGCCTTTGTTTATGGTGTCTAAAAAAACAAAAAAAGGAATTTAGTTAAGTATCAAATCGAGTGTAAGGTGTATGGGGTCGTGCCTAATTTAATCCAATAATTGAACTTGAAGCATTTGTAGGTAGTTTTTTAAATTTGTACGTAGTTTTAAACTTTGCTGTTAATTTTAGTACTTAGACAAGTGACAAAAACTAGCAAGCTAGAGTGTGGTACGGGGTAGAGAGATTATTTTGATGAAACAGTCCAAAATTGGAAAAGGATCAACTCAATCAATTAAAAATACGTTTGCTACAAATTTTTAATTTTGCCTTAAATGATTTTTCTGAGTGAGTTTGTAGGAAAACTTTGGTTTTGATAAATCAATTAGTCAATTACATGCAACAAATAAGAATTAAAGAATGAAAATTATTAATATAATAAAATAGGATCCTATATAATAAGCTAAATTAAACAAACAAAAAAGGAGTCACTGATCCTAATAATTTAAATCCATCAAGAGGGGCTCTAATTTAAGTGAGCTAAAGCTCATTAAGGACTTAAGTAATATAAATACACTCCCAAAGCTTAAAGACATTCAAATAATCGTTTGTAAAACTCAAGTTCTGACTCTATGCAAGCATGTTCCAAGAGCTAAAATTGAACATCACATTAATTTTTGGAAATGAACCCAACTTTGTTTTCATGCAATATCATCTTTGTGCCATACGTGGAAAGCTCCCTTTTAATGCACGGAATGCTAAGATGCAGACGAGATCTAGGACTCAAAACTTTAGCAACACAATAGCGAGGCGAGAATGGGAAAATAATAGCCTAGACTATGTAGTCTTGTCTCACAACTTAGCAAGCACTTAACAAACACCTGATACAAAAGGCATCACTCAATCAGCTTCGCGGAGGACCAATGTTGTACATTACCCAAGATGCACTGCTAGCATTGATGGAGAACACTTCTATAAGAGTTGTTGTCGAAGCAGTAGCCTAGATTTAGAGTCTTTTCCTCTAGCTATCGTGGTGGAGTCATTCCTCTAAGGCACTAAGATCACCAACCTCTTAGAGTTTGACAATACGAATTATCTTCAAGAGCACCTGGATGATTTTCTAGCATGAATAGAGCTTCATGACCTAAGTGAAGTTAGAGCTACCTACTACGAGATGTTCTGTACTATGTTAACCAAACACATTCTTATCTAGTTCAATCAGGTGCCAGTAGGATCCACCAATTGAGTTACTGGCACAAAACTTCCCCCATAATTTCTCCATCAATTGCAAGTATCCCAAGGCAACAACTTACCTATTTACCATCAGGCAAAAAGATAAAGAAACCTTTAGGGACTAAATCAATCATTTTGTTCAAGGGATGCATAAGATTCCACGTATCAACTAGGAGCTCTTGCCTAATAATATTTAGTAAAACTCAAGCTCTAGAAATTTCGAAAATCCATAGTGGGGAAGCCACCCACCACCCTAGAGGAACTATCGAAAATCCATAGTGGGGAAGCCACCCACCACCCTAGAGGAACTATTTATGGTACGAAGAAATACATCTAGATTGAAGAAGCAATGGCCCTACTAGATATTGATAAGCGAAAGATGCAGGAAGAACGAGACAACACCAACATAAAGCCAAATGACACTGGCGTAGCCCTCCTAGGCTAATCTCTAAGTACACTCCCATGAAAAGCCTTGAGGGTAGATATGCTCATTTGCTAAACAACAAAACTTAGCCCAACACCTTCAGAATATGGCAGATAACCCAAAAGTCAGAAATTTGAAAAGTGGTCTCGCTTCCTTCTCGACTACGGACATACTATTGAGGAATGCAACAACTTGAAGGATGAGATAGAAAAGATGATCCCATGCAGCACTTAAAAGAACTTGTGTTTAGAAGCTGGATAGCCCTAAGAAGTGGCCCCGACTTAGAGATTGTGGAGATTCTCAGATGGCTTGGGGACTTCTAATTTTATTTGACATTTAAGATAGCCAATCTTTAATCCTGAAAATTATAATTTCATATCCAAGACAATCATCAAATGTTATGGTAAACAACTTGCGGTCAATCACCCAGTTTGTCAAACTCTTAATGATTACTGCCAATAAAATGTCTTTAGTGTGTTATGGATCCAATGATACGAAAAACTAAGCATCTTGTTTGTAGCCTCGAGCTAATATTAGTGTAGCTAATTAGTAATCAAGCACATATACTCAGAACCATTAGCTGTCCCATTATCAAGTCTATAAAGTCGCTGAGATATCCCAATGCTTATTGTCATGCCACGTCTGCTAGGATCTTCACTTTATGGAAGTTGCTAGATTTTGAGTTTGCAGTGCTTTTCTCATCGGTAATCCGATCGAACAACACCTTCCAGAACATATAAATTAATTGATTCAATAAACTCTAAAAAGGAATCATCTTAAGAGGTATAAGCTAACAATGAACAAATGCAATAACACCGAAGCCAAGAGAGTCAAAATCAAATGGGATCTCATATTCTTATATGATGCTCCATCTTCTATTGCATTCATGAATGAATACCATATGTATCATTTGAAAAATAAACTTAAAGGTAAGGTTAGCAGAGTTTGTTGAACGGAAAAAGTTGCGTTTTCATCTTCACCATTATTAGTGGAACAAACCCAAGAAAGAAAACAAATGGAGAAGGAAAGTTGAGAGGCAGATGCAGTCAATCAAAGAAAAAAATGGAAAAAAAAAAAGAACAAAAAAAGAAAGAGAGAACAAAAATATAAAAGCTCCACAGAGAAAAAAAATAGTTAACTTTCATATGTTGGAGTTCTCCAGAAGCAACTTAGGCACGATACTTAATTTTTTAGAAATTCACAAATTACATTTACAAAGTTGATAACAAAATAGTATCCAACAAATAGAAAAATAAAACAAACACAAATTTACATGATTCAGCAAATTTTGCCTACTTCCAAGGGAGTTTTCTTTCTTCAATTATGATAGAATTTTACCAGTACAAAGCCAAACCTTGAATTTGATATGCCCAAACTCAGGCAAAAAAAAAAAAAAACTACTTATACAACCACTATCATAACTATCAAAGTCCACCCCATTGTATTGCCTCACTCGTACTCACAATAACTATCTTATGGGTATCATATCATGAATTCCACGTGTATCCTCTCTCTTAAATAATCAAATAAATACCTCTATTTATAATAAAAAAATATTTAACTACTTTACTTAGAACTAGAAAACCCAATACAAGAATGAGTCCTAATTTTAGTCAAATTTGATCTCTCAAAAATCAAATCAAATCCCAACAATCTCCACCTCAACGAGGTTTCTCATCTTAGCAATTGCTTATGAGTCAATCACAAACCAAATTTCATTGGCCTTCAAAGATACCACTGTACATGTCGAAATAGTAAACTGCTAGCACCAACTAACTCATCCCGGCCAACGCACGTGTACAGCCTAATATGTGACTTTCAAGACTCCACCTTTAGTGAATATTTACAACATTAGGAATCCAACTGGCTCAAAACTCTACCTTCGGTGAATACTCACTACCTTTGGAATTTAAGTGGCTCAAGGATATTAGATTCTTTCGTATATTTAGGGCATAGGTTACACCACCTAAAGTACAACCCGCTTCAATAACTATTTTGATTTTCCTCACTCCAATGCCTATAACTCTCCAAGTAGAATCATCATACAAAGACAAATTACCTATCTTCCATGATTGAAGTGAATAAAAAATAATCCTCCATGGAGCAAACATGCATTACGCATCCAGAATCCAGAATCCAAAATCCAATCATCTTCACAACATTATTAATAATGTTGTCCGCAATACAAAGTCAAAATTTCCCACTATAAATCCTTCATAGCTATCGGCTTCTCCTACCTTTTGTTCAATGACACTACTAGGATTTGTTGAATTAAGAGATCCTCTACCCTTCCTTGCAAAAGAGTGAAATTCCCTTTGCCATCAAATTTACCGTGAAGTGATTTGCCAATTACACTGTTCATCCCCAAAAAATCAAATCTCAACTTGCAGCCCAACCAAAAGCTCCGATACCAATTTGTTGGAGCTCACTGGAAGCAACTTAGGCACGATACTTAATTTTTAGAAATCCACAAATCACACTCACAAAGTTGATAACAAAAATAATAACCAACAGATAGAAAAATAAAACAAACACAGATTTACATAGTTCGGCAAATTTCGCCTACCTCCACAAGAGTTTTCTTTCTTCAATTATGATAGAGTTTTACTAGTACAAAGCCAACCCTTGAATTTGATATACCCAAACTCAAGCCAAAAAAAAAAAAAAACTCCTTGTACAATCACTATCATAACTATCAAAGAAATACTCACTCCACTCCTTTGTATTGCCTCACTCGTACTCACAAAAACTATCCCATGAGTATCTTATCATGAATTCCACGAGTATCTTCTCTTTCAAGTAATCAAATAAACATCTCTATTTATAATAGAAAATTATTCGACTACTTTACTTAAAATTAGGAAACCCAACACAATGAGTCCTAATTCTAATAAAATTTAGTCTCTCAAAAACCGAGTCAAATTCCAACGTCATTTCTGCTCTAATTTTTAAGTTATTTGTTTCGGTGACTTGTTGGATTTGTCCCCGAAAAATTTATACCTATTAGTTTGATTCCTTTTTAGTGTTTAATTAGTTAATTAATTAGACTTAATTAATTAATTTCAAAAGGATATTGTTCCGGCGATAAAAGCTTGTGGAGAATTTCATTACTACTGCAACGAAGAAAGAAATAGTTAACGGTGTATTTTTGCTACTGTAAACAAAAATGAAAAGCATGGCCTCATGCATAATTTTGTTTGTTTCCACAAGTTATAAATTAAAGATTTCTCAAGCTCTTTACTTATGTTTTTTATTAGACTTTCTATGCTGCTCTTTTCTTTTCTTTTTTTGTTTGATTGCTTATATTTTATATTTCACGGCAATATTATCTTTCTTTTCTTTTCTTTTCTTTTTTTTTTTTTCCCTTTGACTGGAAGCATTGATAAACACTTTCCAGCGACTTTCCTTCTCCATTTATTCCTTCAATTACGGTGAAGATGAAAATCTAATTTTTCTTGTTGAGCAAACTTTATCAACCTTACCATTTAATCTATTTTCCAAATAATATGCATAATATTCATTCATAAATGCAATAGAAGATGGAATACGATTTGAGAATAAAAGATTCCATCTGCTTTTCGATATATGTAGGCCAACGGACCAGCGGTTTGAACGAAAGAAATGATTTTCATAGGGCAACTTTGACCATGCAAGTTGTTGTAGCTCTTCCATCTCCATTCTCTTAACGTTCAAACAACAAATTAATATTGAATTATTAATATTTGGCCCTATGCATTATAAACCATTCTTTATTTTGTAAGACACATGGCGTAAGCTTTAAGCATCACCAATGCAGTATGTTGTATTACTCTTGTTCGATTTAATTAACAAAGCATACATAAATATTAACTGACCCCCAAAAGGCACAAGCTTTAGCCTAGAACTGAATGTTCTAACCAACTTAAGAATTTTTAGAGACTAACTTCACAAGAAATTTTTCTTAAGATTTTAATAATCTATATTTTCATTTAAAAGAAAGTATTAGCTGCAGCTTGAGCAATCACTAAACAAATAAAAATCAATCACTAATGAGTTCAATGACCGATTTAGCGACTGCTTGAATCGATCACAAAAATATTTGTCACTATTTAATATCGATCACTAAATAATCATTGATCAGTGACAGGTGCAATAGTAGTTACCAACCAATGACCACTTAATGACTACAAATAATTTTTCAATATATATATATATATATATATATGTTTTTTCAGAAAAATATCTATGGTTATTAGATAGTGACTAATTAATAAGTGTCTAGTCACCCCTTATATAAGGTCAATAATTTCAACAATATAGTATGTATATCAGATATATAAATAAAAAATTATTACAATTAGTATTTTTATTAATAAGTTACTATCATTTTGAGCTTTCAAATTTAAAAAAATTAAGAGCTATTCATTTAATATTTGTATAATTTTTTCTTTAATATAATAAAATACAATATTTACTATTTATAACTTTTTCCTGTGAATTCTAAGATGGTGTTTAGATACGTTTAGAACCTACTCAAAACATCTTATAAAATATTAGAGAAATTGTAAAATGTCAAAAAATGTCTAGTAAAATTTTTTAGAAAAGAGTTCATAAGCTTCTAAAATAAAATGTTATAAGCTTATAGGCTCTTTCTAAAAAGGTAAGGAGTTCCTAACATATTTGTAAGATCTTAACATGCTCCCTTAACTTTAATCATATTAATGACAAAATTGCCTTTACTAATATTTTATAAGCTCCAATATTTTATTTTATCCAAATACTTTAATAACTTATTTTTTAAAAAAGATTTAGCATCTTATAAACTTCAAAAATATTTTATAAGATCTTTTAAATAAATTTAGCGAAACACCCTATAAATATAATTATCATAAAATATACATACATTAAAAAATAGTAATATACACAGTAATCAATATGTATAGTAATGAATAGCATGCACATGTATATAGTAATATCTGTATATGATAATAGATATAGTCACTTGGATTTAGTATTGTATATTAGTGTATATATATTCATAATATGTATATAATATATATTATTGACATGCATATATATATATATATATATATTAATTCTCATATTTTTTGTTTGTATAAAATATTATTCTTATTTCATTTAACTTATAAATGTTCACTTATGTGGCACCCCCTATCAGGGTATTACCTTAAGTAGAGGAGCCACCAATTGAAACTTAAAATCTAATCAAATAATAACTAGAAAACATAAAATTCAATCATCTCAAAGTAAAACAAGTCACCTAAAGCATAACATATACAACTCCAGTATCTTAGGATCATACAACATCCCCAAAATATCTGTTCTTAATAGTCTCGATTACATGGAAACACTATGTACAACCATACACCTAATCTATTACAAAATAACTCCAACCCAAAATATGATCCTTTGCCCCTTCACCTTGACCTGTCTGAAAACTAAGGATGACAAGGAGGGTGAGTCTTAAGGACTTAGTGAGGGATTACATAATAGAAGTTGGAGAGAATAATGAATTGCAATAGCAAATAACAAGACCTTTTGATAACAATTCAAATGATCAAATCATGACCATCAAGAATTAGTCTTTAAACTCAAAAAAACATGAAACATGTAAACATTTAATAAACCTGTTGGCATCCTTATTGCTCCTCGATCAATACAGGACAATAATCAATAATAGTTAATTTGAACACAAGAACTTTTTCTTATCTCTCCACGTGCTCAAGCACACAACTCAACGTGTAACAATTCACTTATATGGCATGGTCGACCGCATGCTAAATCCCGTGACTCATAGTTCGCTACCTCTAGCTACCTACAAGTCAAGATTTTAAGTGGGTACTAACCGAAAGACCTATCACCATCGGTCCGTTTTGCCCAATCGACTGTCCGGACCTAGCCTCAGGCCCAACTTCCCATGGTGTCCCTCTAGTGGAAATTTCCTAAGGGCATCCCCATGGGTGGCAAGATATAATGCCAACAAATAACAATTCATTTTCAAGCAACGACATTCAATAATGGCCGACAAGGCCTGTTTCAATAACAAAATGTGAGAACAATTAGAAGAACTGTCAATACAATTACGTTTACTAGACCATTTCAATATCACTTTCTCATTTATCAAGATCAAGGGGCTGAGCCAACAAGGTAGGAGTATGAAAGATAGAATCTGACAACATGAAGGGAGTTCCAAGCACCGAAACAACAAAAATAGTTTCGATGTCAAAGAATAACCCTGACAAGGTGGTTCAATCGGATGTCAAATAATAAAAAAAATTGATATCAAATAATAACCCTCACAAGGGTGCTCAACTCAAATAGCAAGTAACATTTTGAATTTTCAAACACATTGCAGATTGCAACAACTACAATATGGCATAGAAATAGAAAACCCACATAGGGGCGTATCACAGTTTCAAATAGATAGAAAAGGTGCCAGATTTGCAAACCCTCATAGGGGTTTTCAATAAGTAATGAGTAAACCTATACAAAGCAATAACCTAAAGTGGTGGGAGACCATCATCTCCAAAAGCCTCAAAAGGCAGCTACAGTTTATGGCCTAATAATCTGTAGTTTTCTACTCCTTGTCACCTAACCACGAAAGTAATTTACTTATTAAACCCCATATTTATCCAGAATAACCTTCAAGAATCATAATTTGCTATATCCTATATGTATAAGATTAATAACTACCCAATCAATTCACTATTAGAATTCACCTAGAATTATCATTCAGGAATTACACTAATAAGGCTACCAACTTAATATAATTTACAAGGTTCTTAATGATATGACCTCTAAGTATAATCAATTTAATTTCATATTGGTCGTCTAAATAATAATAATAAGCTATTTAATTCAATAATGTAATTATTATCATTAAGGTCCAATTTTCTAAATTTAGGATTGTTCCAACTCAATTAACTCAACCATTTTCAAATTATCATATTTGATACAATTCTAGGGTCTAAAAATCCAATTTTATTTATGCATCAATCATTTCACTACCTAATACAAGTTGGAATTATTTATTCGAAGATACGAAGGTTATAAGTGAATGAAAATGTATAAAAGCCCAAATCTAAAAATCAATCTTTTACCCAAAAAAGCACAATCGAGACCTCAAAATCATGAACCGATTGCACCACCATAACCACCGTGATAAAGAGAGGAATCTTTCTGGGCACCGTCGCTGAAAAATGTCAAGACCACCACCGTTTGCTTCCTTTCTTCATCTTGAGTCCAACAATGCCCTTAGTTTTTAGTTTTGAGGTCGGGAGAGCCTTCAACTGTGGCAAAAAATTTTTAGCTCCTCGTCTAGCCACTATGCTTGTAACGGCCATTTTCACTGTCGTTGTTGCTGTACTTCTCCATGAAAGGCCACCAACCAATTATCTACACCATGAGCTTTTTGAATCACCATCTAGATCGTTTGCTTAATGCCTCCTTACCAATGATTGCTGCAGTTAGTTTGCTAGGTCTTCAAACCATGGAAATTTTGGTGCCGGGTTTGTGTGCATGTGGTGATAATGTTGTTGAGGGTAGTGAGGGAGGACCGTTGGTGAGGTTAGGTGGTGGAAAAGCCACCAAAAATGGAGCTACTAGTGATGAAGGGTAAAGAGAGAGATGGAAAAGATGGTACGGTGATGGTGAAGAAAATGAACGAGGAATAGTGAGGTGGTGAAGGAAATAGTGAAAATGAAGACACATCTTCACTTCATGCAATTCATTTTTTTTTTTAAATTTAATTTTTAAGAATTGATATTTAGTACTTATTTAGTAAATTTTTCAATTGAGTCTTTTAGTCCATTAAAATATCATCTTAGCCTTAGTTGAATAGAGAGGTTTCATGCAAGCACCTAAGTTTTAAATTTTTGTTCAATTACGTTTTTTAAAAATTACAAATTAACCCTAAAATTTTAAATAAAATAATAATAATATAAGGAATAATTAAATCTCAAAAAATTAAAATTAATAAAATATAAATTCTACAAATCATAAAATTTTGGGGTGTTACAAATCTCTCCCTTTTAAGAAAGTCTAGTCCCCAGATTCTTACCTAAATATGAAAAACGTTCAAGGTATTGTTGGTGCATGAGATCTTCTCACTCCCATGTTGCTTCTTCCATATTGTGGTTGCACCATAATACTTTCACTTGGGAAATATTTCAATTCCTAGGTTCTCAAAATTGCATATCTAAGATATGTACAAGTTGTTCTTTATATGTCCAATCACCCTTCAACTGCATGCACTAAGGTGAAATGATGTGAGAAAGATCAAGGTAGTAGTTGCGAAGTTGTGATACATGGAAGACGTCATATATCCTCGCCAATTCTTAGGGTAACGCAAGATGATAAGCTACTGGCCTAATCCTTTCACATATCTCATACGGTCTAACATATCTCAGACTGAGCTTTCCACCCTTATCGATTCTTCTAATTTCTTTTCTTGGGGATATCTGAAGAAATACTTTATCACCAACTTCAAACTCTAAATCCTTTCTTTGAGTATTGCATAAATTTTTATCTATCCTGAGCTGCTTTCATCCTCTACTTAATTACTTGTACTTTTTTAATAGTTTCTTGAATTAGCTTAGGTCTTATAGTATTTGATGACTTGTCGGTACTGCCTTAGTATTCCTTTAAATCCCAATGTACTGGTGACTAACATTTCCTACCGTACAAGGCTTCGTATGGTGCTATTTGAATAGTAGATTAGTAGCTGTTATTATAAGCAAACTCGATCAAAGGGAGAAGTTGAATCTAACCTCTTTTGAAGTCCAAAACACATGCCTGAAGCATATCTTCTAATATTTTGATAACTATTTCTAATTGCCCATCTAATTGTAGATGAGTTGTAGAACTGAACCATAGTCGAGTTCCTAAATGCTTTCGTAGACTCTTCCACAGTCTTGAAGTAAAACTTGGGGTCTCGATTTGACATAATACTTGTGGGAATTCCATGTAGTCATACTATCACTTTTATGTACTGCTTCGCTAACTTCTCAATATTATACTATGTTCCAACTAGCAGAAATATGCAGACTTGGTTAGTTGACCTACTATCACCCAAATACTATCATATCCTCCTTAAGCCATTGGCAGACTAGTTATAAAAGCCATCGTGACGTATTCCCATTTCCAGTCATGAATAGAGAGCAGTTGTGACAACCGTGATGATCGTTGATATTTTGCCTTTACTAGTTGACAAGTCAGGGACTTCTGTACATGGTCTAAAATGTTCCTCTTCGTACCATGCCACCAAAATTATTTCATAAGATCTTAGTACATTTTTGTGCACCCCCGTGCATTTCGCTTTATGTGCCTCATTTAGTAATCTTTCTTTTATCCCTTCTGGCACACATATCTTTTTATGGTACAAAAGGGCACCTTGGTTATCGAAGCTGAATTCAGACTTTTCAGAATTTTCAAGCATCCACTTCTATTTCAACATCCATTTGTCTCGGTCTTAAGCTTGCTGAATTTTTTCATACAATTTAGGCTGCACTCTCACTCATGCAATCTAACCTTGTTGTTTCCATTTGATCTCCACATATGCTCTTGGACTTTCTAGTGTTTCTCTTTTAACATATGGGCTATTTTGACCTTTCAACTCAATGTATCTGCCATCACATTCATCTTTCCAAGGTGGTAGGCAATAGAGAAGTCGTAGTCCTTCAGAAACTCTATCCACCTTCGTTGTTGCATATTTAAATCCTTTTGAGAGTGTAAATACTTAAAGCTCTTATGATCAATAAATACCTTGAATGTAGCTCTATAAAGATAATGCCCCTATTTAGTTAGGGCAAAAATTATTGCAGCCAACTCCAAATCATGAGTTGGGTAATTCTCTTCATGTAGCTTTAGTTTCCAAGATGCGTAGGCAATAACTCATCTCTTCTGCATCAACACATATCTAAGACCTTCTTTAGAAGCATCAGTATACACAATAAATCCTTCCAATCCTTTTGGAAGAGCCAAAATTGGAACGATGGTCAATCTATTCTTCAATTCCTAGAAACTTCACTCATATTCATCACTCCAGTTAAACAACTAATTTTTCTGGGTTAATTTAGTCAATGGATTGGCTATTTTAGAAAGGTTTTGTACAAATCTTCGATAATAGCCAGCAAGTTCCAAGAAATTATGAACTTTTGTTATAAGTTTGGGTTTTTTCCAATTAACTATCGCATCTATCTTAGAGGGATCGACCATTATCCCATCTTGAGATATGACATGTCCCAAAAATACCACTTGTTCCATCCAAAACTTGTACTCGCTAAATTTGGCATACAACCACTGTTCCTTCAGAGTTTTAAGAACTACGTGCAAGTGTTTAGCATGCTTTTCTCTAGATTTGGAAAATACTATAATGTCATCAATGAATATGACTATGAAATAGTCTAGATATGGCCTGAAAATTCGATGCATTAAACCCATGAAGGCTGCTGGCACATTAGTCAGTCCAAAGGGCATCACCGTATATTCAAAGTGACTGTACCAAGAATTGAAAGTTATCTTAGGAATATCTTCTTCCTTGATCTTCAATTGATATTACCCCTGCCTCAAATCTAGCTTTGAAAATATTCTTGACCTTTATAGTAGATCAAATAACTCCTCCACATAGGGTAGGGGTATTTATTTTTGATCATAACCTTGTTCAATTCCATGTAATCGATACACATCCTTAGAGACCCATCATTCTTTTTGACAAATAATACTGGGGCTCCTCGAGGGGATGTAGTTGGTCTAATAAATCCTTTTTCTAGTAATTCTTGGAGTTGATTTTTTAGTTCTTTAAGTTCTGCGAGTGCCATTTGGTAAGGGGTCTTAGAAAAAGGTGTGGTTTTAGACAGAGTGTGAATTATAAACTCTACTATCTGTCTAGGGGTAATGAGTTTAATTCTTCCAAAAATACTTCTAGGTACTCAGCTACTACTTCCTCGTCTTCAATTTTAACTATATCTCAAAGCTTGTTGATAATGTATGCCAAAAATCCTTACCTATCTCCCCTTAAAATCTTCCTGGCCTTTGTACTGGGGAGGTATCATTTGTGGGATGGCGTGTAGGTACCGATGTTTTGTCCCCGAGAGTGAGGCACTTGGTTTAACAGTTTACCTGTGCCTAATATTTATATAGTCAATCCATACCAAGGATCAAATCATATCCTTGTATAGGTATTTGTATAAGATCAACTAAATACACCCTATCCCCAATCAAAATCTAGCAATCTTGATAGATTAAATCTGTCATTAACCTTATTCCTAAGGGTGTTTGAACATCTATATGATATGCCATAACTTTAAGTTGTATATTTAATTTTTCATACATTTTAGCAAATATAAAAAAATGCGAAGCTCTGGGATCATACAAGGCATTTCCAATAATTCTAGAAATAGAAATTGTACCTTTAACCACATCAAAGGGATTGAGCACTTCTTTTCCCGTTATGGCATATGTTCGTGCACGTACCTTTGGTTTTCCACTAAGTCTTGCAACCTGTTTACCCTTTCTACGGGAGCTAGCCTTTTTAGATTGGAGTAGTCCTTGATAAAGTGTTAATCACTACCACAATTTATGCACTTGCTAAGCTTCTTCCAACACTCTGACTCATCATGACCAAAATTTCCATAAAACCTATATGCCTTCGATGTTGGATTTGAAGCTCCGCCAATCTGTAACTTCAATTTTTTATTTCCATAGTTGCTTGTTCCACCTGGTGGCAATCTCACTTTTTGTCCTTCCTCCTTAATCTTTTTCATCTTTTTTAAATCTATTTCCACATCTAAAGCCTTACTTACTACACAATTATAGTTTGAGAGATCACATGAGAGAAGGCCCCATCTAAGCTTGGGTTGTAACCTTTTCACTAACTTGCGAACTTGCCATCTCTCATTTTCCATTATGTAGGTGCATATCGAATCAGTTAGCTAAATGTAGCTTCATATTGGCTGACTGTGGATGCCCCTTAGATCAATTCCATAAATTCTCTTTCTCTGGCATACTTGGTTACCTCCAATACATATTGTTCCATAAACTCCCAGGTGAAGCTTTCTCAAGTCCGTTGAGTTCCCTCTATAGTCCACCTATGATCAATCAATTACCACCAATCGTGTGCAGGACTATCCAATAGAGATGTGGTATATCTTATCGTTTGCTCATCCGGATATCTCAAGGTTCCAAATATCTTTTCTAAACTCTTAACCCATATCTCAGCCTTTCTATCATTAAGTTCCCCTAGGAACTTCAAAGGTTGCAACTAGAGAAATCGATTTAAAGCTCAATCCTCTGTAGGCTCTTCAACATTCCTTGCTTGACTACCTTGTCTCTACTATTGACAAAACTACATTAATTGTTGCCACATCTGGAACATAGGCTTAGTTGGCTGGCTCGCACCTGGCTGATTGACCTAAAGGGTCTGTGAAACCTCTTCCTCAGGCAAGGTTGGCTGCTCAACCAGTGTTCTTTGCCTAGGGACATGCTGTGCTATTGCCCGTGGATCGAGCAACCTCCCTTTTCCCCACTGAGTTGCTCAAGGCGATTCAGGCACATGAGAACCTTCATGGGATGCCATTATTTTCTTAGATTGTCCTCAACTCCTTCTTAATTCCTGTTGCCAAGATCACCCAATGACATCTAAAGAGAAAATTTTTAATCTTAAAGACAAAGCTATAAATTAATTGACAAATCAAACCAAGTTCAACAACGGCGATCATATTGTTAAAGGTTAGTCAACAACTTCTATCATCACTTCAACCATGTTCACCACTCTACCTAACTCATCTCATATAAACAATCAAGGTTTCTTCCTAATACAAGTTCAAGGCTTATGTATGAAGGTAAAGTCTACAATTAGCTAGCTATCTGAGATATATAGGGCCTTATTTCCTATAGACTCATCATGTATCCTACAAATACCCATTCACCTAGGTCATTGATAAACCTAGGCTCTGATACCACCTCTGTGACACCTCCTCATAGTGTATCACCCTAAGTAGAGTAGTTACAAATTCAAACTTGAAATCTAACCAAATAAAAACTAGAAAACCTAAAGTTTAATCATCTCAAAGTAAAACAAGTCACCTAAAGCATAACATATACAACTCTAATATCGTAGGATCATATAACATCCCCATAATATCTCTTTCTAATAGTCTCAATTTCGGGGAAATATTATGTATGACCATATACCTAATCTATTACAAAATAACTTCAACCCAAAACATGATCCTCTGCCCTTTTACTTTGACCTTTCAGAAAAATAAGGACAACAAAAAAGGTGAGTCTTAAGGACTCAGTAAAGGATTACAAAATAGAAGCTAGAGAGAATAATGAACTGCAATAGCAAATAACAAGACCTTTCGATAACAATTTAGTTGATCAAATTATGATTATTAAGAATTAGTCTTTAAACTCGAAAGAACACGAAACATGTAAACATTTAGCAAACCTATTGGCATCCTTCCTTATTGCTCCTTGATCAATATAGGATAATAATCAATAACATTTAATTTGAACATAAGAGCTTTTTCTTATCTCTCCACTTGCTCGAGCACACAGCTCTGTGTGTAATAATTCACTTATATAGCATGGTTGATCGCATGCCAAAACCTACCACTCACAGTTTGCTACCACCAGCTACCTATAATTTAGGATCTTAGGCAAGTACTAGCTGAAAGACCTATCACCATCGATTTGTTCCACCTGGCCATCTTTTCAAACCTAACCCCTAGCCTAACTTTCCGTGCCATCCCTCAAAGTGGAAACTTCCCCAAGGCATCCTTATGGGTAGCACGATACAATGCTAATAGATAACAATTTACTTTCAAGAAATAACAAGTATGATATTCAATAATGGCCACCAAGGCCTATTCCAAAACAAAATATGAGAACAATTAGGAGAACTGTCAATATAATTACATCTACCAGATCATTTTAATATCATTTTCTCATTTATTAGGATCATGGGGGTGAGCCGACAAGGTTGGGGTATAAGGGATAGAATCTGACAACATGAAGAGAGTTCTGAGCATTGGAACAACAAAAATAATTTTGATGTCAAAAATTCTCATATGGGTGTTCAATTAGATGTCAAATAATAAAATAAAATTGATATCGAACAATAACCCTCACAAGGGTGCTTAACTCAGATAGCAAATAACATTTCGAATTTTCAAACACATTGTATATTTAAACAACCAGAGTACGGCACAGAAATAGAAAACCACACAAGGGCGTATAATAATTTCAGATAGATTGAAAACGTGCCAGATTGGCAAACCTTATAAGGGTTTTCAATAAGTAATGAGTAAGTTTATATGAAGCAATAACCTAAAGTGGGAGATCATCACCTCCAAATGCCTCAAAAGGCAACTACAGTCAATAGCCTACTGATCCGTAGTTTTCTACTCCTCGTCACCTAGCCACAAAAGTGATTTACTTATTAAAACATATATTTAACCAGAATAACGTTCAAGAATTATAATTCGCTATATCCTATATGTATAAGATTAATAACTACCAATTAATTCAGTTTTAGAATTCACCTAGAATAGCAATGGTGTTGCTAGGGGTGGTGAGGGAGGACGATTGGTGAGGTTGGATGGTTGAAAAAGCCGCAAAAAATGGAGCTGCCAGTGATGGAGGGTGAAGAGAGAGATGGGAAAGATGGTATGGTGATGGTGAAGAAAATGAAGGAGGAATAGTGAGGTGCTGAAGGAAATGGTGAAAATGAAGACAGGTCTTCACTTCATGCAATTCATTTTTTTTTTTATTCAATTTTTAAGAAATGACATTTAGTCTTTAATTTAGTAAATTGTTCAATTGAGTCTTTTAGTCAATTAAAATATCATCCTCGCCCTAGTTGTCTAGAGGGGTTTCATGCAAGCCCCTAAGTTTTAAATTTTTGTTCAATAAAATTTTTCAAAAATTACAAATTAGTCCCAAAATTTTTAAATAAAATAATAATATAAGGAATAATTAAATCTCAAAAAATTAAAATTCATAAAATATAAATTCTACAAATTGTAAAATTTTGGGGTGTTACAACTTATATGAAATTAATATAGAAATATTTGGTAATTTTATACTTATGCATAAATTTAGATATATTTATCTGTTTTTACATATATATACATATCTAGATATATTTATCACTAAAAATATTTACATGCATGTGAATATATATAATTAGATGTATTTATATATCTTTTAGATATATATACTATTATCTCCTAAAATACATATATATTTATTTATATTTATATTTATATATGTATCTAAACAAACACAATTTTTTATTATTGATATTAGTATTAGATAAATTTTATTCTTTCATATCACAAAATTATATAAGAAAGTAAAAATTCTATAATTATGATCAAGTATTGATCGAATGAAAAAAAAATCTGTTATTTATTTCAAAAACTGAGATAAAAATCAATTATTAATTAGTGACCCAATCAATGACCATGAAAAGGTGATCACTAATACGTTCATGAGCGGTTACTAATTTTTTTTAAATAAAATATATTTGAATAATCGATCATTAAGTGATCTATTGGTGACTGTGGTGTGCTTCATCGGAATATAGTCACCAAAATTCAATTCTTTTTAATAGTATTTGCTGCTTCGGTTATTGGACTGTATATTGTTCAGAAGATGTAAAATCAAGCTAAACGGTTGATCATCAATTATAGATGGCATAATTGGTTAGTTAGTTGAACAAAGGAAGATTTATATTTTGAGAATTCAGGTCTTAATAATGTCTAATTCTTGTACACTATTGGAGTTGAAGGATGAGAGTATTTGAGTAATATTAAATGCTTTTTAAATGTTTTATAAAATATCTAAGAGTTGATAAAATAATTGCAAAGTATTTCATTTTTTTTTTAAGGAAAAGTTTATAAACTCCTAAATAAGAAATTTAGATCTTATAAACTCTTCTTAAAAAGATAATATTCCTAGCTCACTTCCAAAAAACCTGACTTTTGTGACCAACCAATCAGTCACAAATTCAATAAAAAATGGGTCACTTGTTAGTGATCCACTCACAACAATCACAAAAATCCTAGTCACAAATTGAAATTTATGACCGCTAGACCATGCGGTCACAAATTAGTGACCGCCAACACAGTCACTAATTTTTTAAATCTGCCACAAAATAATTTACAAAAGAGTTAACAAGCAGCTATTGATTAGTGACCGACTTAGTGACTGCTTAGTGACCGGCTATTAGTAACACCGATATTGATATCGGTCACTAAGTGGTCACTAATCAGTTATCACTTAACAACCGATTTGGCAGTCATTAATAGTTGGCCATGTGATCAATTACTCCATTTGTTATCGATTAGTGACCCCAAGGCGGTCACTAATCGGTCATAAATTTATTAATTTTTTTTAAATGCTTAATTTAATATATTTATCCAACTTGTTTTTTATTCTCATTAATAACAATTTAAAACCACATCATTTAAAATATAAATGATATTCCAAATAAAACCAAACAACAACATAAATTCAACAATATCGTATCCAAATCCATACACAAAACAAAGCTTTTCAAACATGAGCAAGTTCTTAAGGAGTGAAAGATACAATGCTTTTCTTGTTCATTACTACAACACATTTTTCTGTCCTATTCTAAGTAGTGAAAGAGCACTTAAGGACCACCATAGGCTAAAAGATCGCAACAAACTGAGGTGGCTCTTTCCCTTAAATTATCCTATCCTGGATGATGCAAACTTCACATCTCAACTTAGTACTTCACATTGTCTAATGTGGAAAAACAATGAGGTATATTATTATCAGAACTGGGCCCTCTTTCAGTGAATTATACATTATAAAAGACAATGTAGAAGCCATCTTCTGATCCTCCTAAAAATCATATTATGACACACCCTATGACACATTGAAGACAGGAAATAAGTAAAATTGCATGCATATAACTTGGAAATCATTCAATGATGTTATTGCAAAAACTAATGATTATAGAAAGAGTAAAGGTCAATTATTAGTCACCAAGTGAAGCATGAGGTAAGTCTCACTGCTGATAAGAGATAGCAACAATATTTCAATGGCAAATTCGACTTAGAAGTCCAATTTTGCAGTGGGAAAAAGCACTAGATATATAATAGATCCAACAAATTGATGTTGCAACATTATACTAATTATTGATAGAAAAATAAAACTCTTGGGGATTGCAATCGCAAAAACATACCCCACTTAATGGAATGAAATCCCCCAATACTAGGACTATTAAATTTTGCTGCCTGAAAAGGTTGCCTCCAAAGTCAAATTTACAAATAATTAATTTGTTCTTCATTACCTCGTCCATGCCAAAATAGATTAATTTCTTTCTAGAGGTAAACCTCTAATACCACTTCTATCATTTTCCCTAACTCTTTTCTAATCTGGTGCATCTCTAAAAACTCGTCTATTTTCTATCAGTTATCTTGCAATTTAATTTCATTTGGTGCCAATATAACTAACTGGCAAATAAGCTAATTTCTTATTCTATCACTTCGTGTCGCACACAATGATTTTCACCATGGTAGCTTTTCTTCATACAAAAGAATCATAAAAATAGTTATAGGAAAATGTATATCATTGCAATCAATTTTGCTCAGAGGTTCTATCAGTAGTTATAATACACATATGTAATGATTATTGGTTTCTTGCAATACTAGAAGAACAAAGTAATAAAAAGTAATTTAGGTAAACAACAGCAATACGATAGGCCTATCAATACCTTAGGCATCATATCTGGTGTTGCAATTAATTTATCAAAATCCATGAATCTTCCTTTTATCTGTTCTATCAAGTTTTCTCCACCAACTAGATCGGCTCCCATATTTTTTGCCTCATAAAACTTCTCACCTATGGATGAAATTGAACTCCATGAATATGAGGCTAATGAGATGGTGATGCTAGTGTTTAAAATAATTATAACGAGAAGGAACAAGGGCCAAAATCATATAGATTTACACCAGGAGATTAATGGTCTCATAATGGCTGTAGTAGTAGCTAATTTGTATGAACCTCATTCATTAAGGGGGAAAAAGTAGAGCATTCCCACATTGTTAACCCCAAAACCAATGAGAAGTCCTTTGTCACAATTTATACATCTGTAACCAGTTTAAGTATTTCTACTAGATATCTACAAACAAGATAATTTCACCCATTCTTAAGAAACTTAACATCATTTGTTATGTGTACGGTTCCATAAATGAAACTGAGTAGGCATAGTAGGCAAAAATCCTCCATATCAATAACCATGTTCATGAGGAACTTTAGCAGGTTCTTAATGAGTTGGAGAACAATATACCCAATCTATTGATGATAAACTTATTAAAGAAATTCTAATAGTATGAAAGGTCTAGTTGATCGGAACAGTTTCCTCTGCCTTCTTTAGTGAAGGGTACAATTACATGTATCATGAAAATGTATAAAAAAAATTTCAGAGAGCAGATAAGATTTTGTCATTTTGTTGGATCAGAGAAAACTTGGGTCTGATTAATCTCATGTCAATTAGTTTGTTTTACCCCTTACTAGAATCTATAAATGAGTGAAACTCACAAAAGACAAGACATAATGGCAATAAATGACCATTATAGTGTTCCACAACCCTTTATTCATTGCACTTTCAAGAAGTGAAATACTTTTGATTGCACAGAAATGAATACTTTGGCATATATATAGGTTTAAATATAACTGCGCTGCAATGCATTGAATCAGGACAAATGTGCAAATTACCTTGTGAACTTCAACAGTTTGACTAGTTCCCTTAGGCAAATTTACCTACTAATAGAATTTTACATTAGCACTTACAGACAATAATAGCTCAAAGACCACTTTCCAATTGACCAGATAATATTGAAAAAACTTACAGTTGCCCTTAGTTGTTGATCATTATATTTTGGATCAATATTGAGGTAGAAATGGGCTTCAACTATTTCAATAAACTTTTCTGTTTATTGTTTTCTTGAGCAATGATATTGCTGTTTTCAAGTCATACCCTTGCTTGTTCTCTCTCAATTTTTGAATTTCCAAAAATCTCTTGGATGTTGTTTGTCAATCACAATAAAAGGAATGTCATTTGACCAAATAACAAGTTGAAAAAGAGAGTAGTTAGGAATTCCAAGTTCTTAAGATCTCAGAGGAATATGACAACATTAAGGGTAAACCCAAAAATAAACTAGCTTCGATGAAATTATATTCGGTTTCCCTAGGTTAAAAATTCATAATCCATAAGCCAAAATTTTTATTCCCTGTCCTACTACTACCACAAGCTAAATGCAAGAAAACACAAAAAGCATGCAGCATCAGAAGTAATTAAGAAAAGACAAGCAAAGCTACAAAAATACACATACACACACATAGAGTGTAAGCACATCAAGTTGGCAACCAAGTGTTTCTTATGCTTATAAATTACTAAGATTGTGACACAACTTTAGAATAAAAAATTCCAAACTGACTATAAATCATGGGATTCAAAATGTTAATAACATTAAAACAAGATTACTTTTATGTTCTGACTGCCTTCAGTAGTTCAGTTGAAAAGATCTGTTAGAATTTAATAATTAGGTAACAAGAAAAAGGATTGATAGAATCTTGGTTGGTGTATGGCTTCCAGAACTATAGAGATGTAAGCATAGAGAACCTCATAATTAGAATCTGCACAACAATTAAGCACAATTAAAGTAAATTACAGTACTAAATCATCTGCAGAAAATAGCTAAAGCAAAGAGTTTACCACAAGAAAAACATATTTATGCGGATAATGAAGAATAAAAGCAACGTAGTGCTTTTCTTATTTTTCAACATCCTTAAATTATGGAATGTTGTTTTGATTATTTCTTTTCAAAAAAAATCAGTGAAGCACAAAGTAGCACATACCCAATCACATAACTAAACAATAGTGTTCTTTCTCTTGATGCAAACTTAATGATCAAAAGAAGAAAACTACACAACTCAAGAAACTAAATTCTTAGAATTACTTAATACATCTAACAGAAGTAACTACAAGATTGAATTTTGGGTAAGGGATATATTCAATGGGAAGAACAACCAGAATAACCTCATATACTCACTCATAAGTCATACCATTGAAATTATGAGCTTTAGTGACAATTTTGCTAGAACATAAACAAAAAAATTGATAGAGCTCATCTATAATGTCCTATTCACATGCCTAAGAATGCTTACTTTCAACATAAACAAGTAGAACATACTTTTATTCTCTCAAAATATCAAAACTCTAAGCTTCAAGCATGAGGCAGAAACTAAAAATCAAGTAACATCCAAAAACCCAAACTAAATTTCATAGAAAATAGCAATCTTTCCCATACATACTCTATCCCCCTTCAAAAGCAACGCAGCCTTACCTGTCTTAGGCTTAGTAGCAACAGCAATCGTAGCACCAGCACTACCATCATCTTGCTGCTGTTCCAGGACATCTTCTAGCAGCTTCCTGTCGAGAGACCTAGCAACTGCTAGATGGGTAACACCAGCAACTGCTGGCCTCCCTATGAGAGATGCAAGGCTAGCTACTACTGGCTCTTAGCACAAGCATCTCGCTGGCAGCAGTGCAGGCGAGAACATTACAATAAAAAAAAAAAAAAAAAAAAAAGATGGAAGAAGAAGAAAGGAAGAAGAGAGAGTATAAGTGGGAGGGAAATGAAATTCAAATGTAAAGGGAGGTAGGGTTTAGTAATTTTGTCACTCTTGTTTTTTATATTTTTATTTAGTTATAGTAATTAATTTTTTTAATTTTTAAATTTTTAAATTTAAGATTTAAAGATCACTACTTTGTTATATATGACTCTGATTCATAATTTGATACTTAATATTTTTACATATTATATTTTAATATAATTTAAAAAAATTAAATTTTATGATGACTATTGAATATTGACATTTAGTTTTGGATACATAGATATAATAATGTTAATCAATGAAAATATTTTCTATTATTAATATTTTGGAGTTTCAAATTTATAGAAGTTGTGAGATTTTAGGATATTAAGTTTAAGTTTTATATTTAGATAAATTTTATTAGTTTTCGAAATTAATAATAGTACAAATTTACAAAAGAAAATTATGAAACAATATATTCATCTTATATTATATGTATAGAGTATAGTTAAATATTGTAAAGTATTTAAAAGTTGCTTAGGTGAGTTTATAAGCTTCTCAAAATATTTTATAAGATGTTTGGTAGTTTATAAGATGTCAAAAAGTGTTTCATTTTTTTTTTTTTAAGAAAAGTGCTTATAAAGATTCTAAACTAAGATTTTAGAAATTCATAAACTCTTTTTAAAAAAGTAAGAAGTTTTTAACTTATTTTTAATATTTTAACAAGCTTGTTGAATTTTAATTATATTAATTATAAAATTGTTGTTATTAATACCTTATAAAGTCAAAGACCTCATTATCAAAACACTTTGGCTCTGTTCACTTGCATTTGGGGCATTTTCTAAAAAAAAAAATTGGGAGAATGGACTTTTGAAAGAAAATTTGAGAAAGTGCCAACAGTTTGTTTTTGTTTTGGGAAAATAAGAAAAATTGTTTGAAAATGACTTGTTAGTTTGTTAATGTTTTGGTGGATGGACAAATTTTACTGTAAATATCAAATAAGTTACTTTTTTGTTACGTTTGTAGGAAGAAATTAATTTTTATGTAATATATGTATGTATATTTATAGTTTGATGATGTGTATGTATATATATATATGTGTAAAGACTGTAAAGAAATGATGTGTAATTAATTTAATTCACAATTTACTTTTGATATTTTATATTTTTTAAAAATTATAAATAACAAATGATGTATTACTTTAAAGAAAGAATTCAATAATTAAAATTTAATATATATGAAATCAAAATTATACGTTAATATTAGTAACATCAACTTACATTAAAAAATTATTAAATTATAACATAATTCTAGTTTTAATTAAAATGAACTATTTTAACTAATTATTATTTCAAATTTATGTGTATATAAAACTTAATTAATTATTTAATAAACATATTTATATATGAATATTTAGTAATAAACAAAATAATTATTTAAAAATAATTTATTAAATTAATTTATTATTATATTTAATTTTGTATGCAATCAATTATTAAATGAAATACATTATTAGCTAATATATCATATTAAATAGACTAGTCAATTAAATATATTATTAGAATATTTAATTATATATGTAATTCTTTATCTATATAAAACATAATTTATAAAAATATAATAATTCATTTAGCTAATTAAATAAATTAATTTTTAATAATATAATAAGTTATCTGAATAACTTAAAGCATTAAAGAATTAATAAATTATTTGCTAGATGAATTATTTAGCAATAAATTAATTAATTATTTAAAACTTATTTATTAAATTAATAGATTATTATGTTAATATTAGATGATAATTAAATTTTTATAATTTTAAGAAATTGCATGATTAAATATTAATAAGTATTACTATTTTCATATTATAATTTTATATTATATGTTATCGGAACATGTGGCATTATTTATTAAATTAAAAATGTATTATTTAATTATACCTAAATTTTATTTGACTATACAAACAATAACTTATTTAAATTTATTATTTAATTATATATGTAATATTTATCGATTTAAATTATAATTTATATAAATATAATATAATTAGACAAATTAATTTTATTAATTATAAAATTATAATAATTTATTTAGTTAATTAGACAAATTAATTTTATTAATATAATAAGTTATCTAACTAACTTACAGTATTATATAATTATTTAATCACCGCATTTGTGACCCAAGAAAAATCGGTCACTAATTTAGTAACCACTTTTGTGACCCAAAAGAAATTAGTGACCACTCTTGTGACCTAAGAAAAATCAATCAATGATTCAATGATCATGTTTGTGACTCAAGAAAAATCGATCACTAATATAATGATCGATTAGTGATGACCATGTTTGGGGTCACTAATTTAGTCCCTAATCCGTTACTAAATACTTTTTTAAAGTTTCAAATAAAATTAGTCACAAATTGATCATAAAGTGGTCAAAAATAAGTGACTGTTGGGAGTGGTCATTGTTTGACAGTCACCAAAGTCAGTTTTTTCGGTAGTGACTCTCTTTTCAAAATCTTAAAAATATTCTCCAATTTTAATTATATTAATAATAAAATTATCATTAATAATATATTATTATAAACCTCAAAATCTTTTTTTTTTATCCAAATACTTCAAGAACTTACTTTTAAAATTAAATATAATAATATTTTATAAGATCCAATAACATCTTATATGATATGAAAACCTCTAAGATCTTTTAAATAAATTTAGTTGAACACCGTAAATTTCTTTATGCGATTTTTTGAGGATATATGAACATGATTATTCTAGAGAAATTAAAACTAGGTTCTTTTAATGATGGAGCTAACTTTGTTAATTAGTATTTCTTTATTTTTTGTAGGATCCCAGTTTCATGATACTAATGACTTGTTTGTTTTAATTTAGTGTGCCTGATAGATGTGCAATCAACTATATATTATTTATTATTTACTTGTTTTGATAAAGGAACCATGATATAAATTATGAATTCAGTATAATTTACTTTTGTGCTTGGTAGATTAAGAGAAGAGCATTTTCTTTGGACTAGGTAGGATATCAAAAGATTAAATAATCCCTGATCAAATTTTATTACTCTTGTACTGAAAAACTAGTCAAACATAGACAAACCACTGACAAACAACAGAAGCTTGTCCATGAGTATGGTATTACTCTACCCAAATCCATACACTAAATTACCTAAATATAAGTACCATATATTTTACTATATCCTAAAATACCAAAAATAATAAGAACTAACTCTACCCTACCCTATCCTACATATCCAAGACTCATTTGTCTAGATTATTGAATTTAAGTTATTAATATATAGATTAATTTTTTCAATATATATTAGAAAAGTCATTTGGAATATGATGTAAAAAATATTACCTAAATTTAATTTAATGTTTACATGTTAACTTAGTTGTTCAGTTTAATTTAGTAAATCTTTACATTTTATTTTGGGTATAGTCAATAAAAAAAGAAAAATAAATAAATAATTTACTTCTTTTCTTTCTTTAATTTTATTATTTCAATTATTTTTTCAAATAATGTTATTTGGTATAATATATTTCAAGCAAATATATGTAAATAGTTAAAAATATATATTATTATACAAAATTTGAAAAATATTTTTAGTTTTATAGATATTAAAAATTTATAATTTGTATAAATTTAATTTTGATGTAGATAATTTTAAGGTTAATAGGATAAATTTAAGTATAGGGTACTTGATAATTCTTGGGTAAAGATTTTATGAGTAATTTAGGAGATAAATCCTACTCAAATTTATTACATTATTTTTTATAAATATGAATTTGAATATGAATTTGAATATAATTTTTTAGACTTGCTAGTATAATAATTTACCCATTAACAAATCTAGATCAAACCAAAAGAACAATTGACAACAAACCATGCCCACAAGAACAACCTATGGACAGAAGATATGATACTTCAGCATAACCAATGGTGATGGAAATACTCGTTGATGGGGGTGGAAAAAAGAAAGTTGAACAGCACAAGATGGGAGAACGAGAAGAGAGATTTTGTAACCAAAAGAACAAATAATAATAATTGATAAATACACATAAAGTAATTCAATAGAAAAAACTCAAGATTTAACATGGTTTGGCGATATGCCTAATCTACTCGATAAAGAGATGAATTTTATTGATTTCAAATCAAGTACCAAGTATAAACTCAAGTCCCACAAATCTCACAAAAATACCCAACACTCTCGTTCTAACCTACATTCTAAGAGAAGTCTCTAAAATAGTCTAAAACTACTTTGAATAGGGTTTGTTTTTGTCAACCTTGAAGAAAACAAGGTTTAAAACCCCAAACAAAGTGCAAAATGGGCTTAGGCCTTGTGCACCATACTGGGGTGCACAAAATTTGTGCCCCAATGTACAAAACTCAATCTTTACAAAATTTTTTGCTCTTGGGCACTATCAGCTTGCACCCTAGTGCAAGTTGCGAGCCTCTTCCACCCAGGCTTGCACTTGGTCATGAATCCCTTGCACCTCTATGCACAATGTTATGCTCATCTGCACTAGGGCTTGCCTCGTCATGCTATCTTGATGCCATCTCATCATCTCATCATGTTAGGGCTTGCCTATGTTTATTTTCCATTTTCACCATTTCTCACCATTTGCAACTTAAATTTCAAAGCACACTCAACAATTCTCCATCTTAACTTAAAAATTTCCATCCATCATCTTTGTCCCCCTCTCTAAAAAGACTATTATTTGAGTCTACAAATGTTTATCAAATTTAAGCAATGTTCGAATTTGATTCCTGGAACAGTCTTAGTCAACATATCTACCAAATTATCCTTTGCGCCAACCTTGTCAACCAAGATGACACCTTTAGACACCATACCCCGAACGAAGTGATACCTCACATCAATATGCCTTGTTCTCTCATGAAATGCTTGATTCTTTGACAAGTGTATGACACTCTAATTATCACAAAATATTGTAGTAATATCATAACTGATACCCATATCATCAATCAACCTCTTTAGCTAAATGCCTTCTTTCAAACCTTCAGTTAAAGCAATGTACTCAACTTCTATTGGGGACAATGCAATTGATGACAGCAAACTTGCCTTCCAGCTAACAGTATAACCCAAAACACAAAACATATAGCATGTCATAGACCTTCTGCTATCCAAATTGCTAGCATAATCCACATCCATATAGCCAACAACTCTAGCAATAGAATTCAATTGACTATACATCAAACATCTATTTGCACAGCCTTTCAAATACCTTATACTCCATTTCACTACCAGCCATTGTGTCTTTCTCAGCTTGTTCATGTATCTACTCATAATATTAATTGCATGTGAAATATTTGGCCTAGTTCATACCATGGCATACATCAAACTTCTAATTGCACTAGCATATGGCATAATAGACATATGTTCCATCTTCTTCTCAGTATTTAGTGATAAATCTAATGAGAGCCTAAAATGAATGAGAATGTGTGCTAACTGGCTTGGACTTATTCATCCCAAAATGCTCCAATACTTTCTCAATATATTTTTGCTATGATGAGTACAATAACCTAGAGTGTCTATCTTGGATAATCTCTATACCTAATATTCTCTTCGCACAACCCAAATTCTTCATCTCAAATTCATTACTCAACTAAGCAATTAAAACATTGATCTCAAATATAATTCTAGAGGTAATCAACATGTCCTCAACATAAAGCAACAAATAAACGAGAAGACTATCACCACACTTCATATGGTATACACAACAGTCATAAATACTTCTAGTGTACCCAATCTTAGTAATAAATGCACCAACCTCTTATACCACTACCTGGGAGACCATTTCAAGCCATACAAAGATCTCTTCAAAAGGCATGCCTGATTTTCCTTTCCAAAAACAACAAATCCTTTTGATTAACTCATGTACATTTTTTTCTTCAACTTACAATGCAAAAATGTTGTTTTCACATCCATCTGGTCAAGCAACATATCAAATAAAGCTACCATGGCAAGTAACACATGAATGGAGGTATGCTTTACAACTAGAAAGATTGTTGGGTTTTGACTTAGTTATCGAGAGACTAATTTTAACTAAAATTAAGACTCCTTCTTGTATTAAATTTCCTAATTTTAGGTAAAGTAGTCAAGTAATTTTCTATTATAAATATAGGTGTTTATTTGATTATTTGAATGCATACTCATGGAACTCATAATACTCATATGGTAGTTATTATGTGTACGAACAGGGCAATACAAATTAGTGGAGTGAGTATTTCTTTGGTAGTTATGAGAGAGGTCGTACAAGGGATTTTTGTCATGAGTTTGGGTATGTCAAATTTAAAGGTTGGGTTGTACTGGTGAAATTCTCTCATAGTGGAAAAAAAGAAAACTCTCACGGAGATGGACGAAATTTGTCAAACCTTATAAATCTATGTCTATTTTATTTTTCTACTTGTTGGGTATTATTTTTGTCATCAACTTTGTGAGTGTAATTTTTGGATTCTTGATAAATTAAATCCCATGCCTAAATTGCTTTCATTGTGCTCCAATTAAAAAAGAGAAAGAAGAATTAGGTGGTTGTCTTAGATAAAGTGTGTCGGCTAAAATAGTTAAGTATTTTAAGAAAAATATGTAATAATGGGAGAGAGAAAGAGAGAGGAGAAGAAAGAAAGAAAGAAAGAAGGTGAGAGTATGTGGCTATAATTAGATATGACAAGAAGTAGCATGATTGAGGCCATTTTTCTATTTGGAGATAATGGCCTTAGGGGCAGCAGAAGGGATGTGATAGCGGTCATTTCTATCAGTGAACAAAGAGCAAAAAGATGAAGCAAATGAATAAAGAAAAGAAAGAAAGAATTGAGAGGAAGAAAGAAGACAAGGAAAGAAAACAGAAAGAAAAAGAAGTAGAAAAGAAAAGAACATAAGATGGTGCCAATATAATGCTGGAGCTATAACAGTCGTGAAGGAGCTAGGAAGATGAAGATAATGAAAATTGAAAAAATAAATAAATAAAAGTTTAAGAAAATAGATTAAATAATTTAAATAAAAAAGGAGGTTATAATGATAATTTATATTTTTGTTATAATTTAATTTATAATTAATCCTATCAACCAAATAAAAATTTAACGATTGTTTGTGATATGGAATTGCCTAGTAGGCCTAACCCAATAACACTCGACCAAGTAAAAGATATGATATGGGACAACCTATTTGGTGATTAGGCACAACCCATTTAATGATTGACCATGTGGCCGACCAAACCTAACCTCATTGGGCTATTCTACCAACACAAGTATTGACATCTTATCCGATCAACAAGAGTATGGTTAATTGACTTGAGAATGATTATTCGACCCTCAACTAAGGAGATATTTGAATCTAATAGAGTTCCATCGCTTAGACAAAATCGGCTAGAGCATATATAAATAACTCATAGTCGAGTATTCATCTCGACCCTAAGAGATCGATCAGAGCAGTTTAGAATAACTTCACAACCACCTTTCTGCTATATTAATTGCTTGAACAAGTGGTGTGCCTTTGCATTAATATTGCATACCACCTCCTGCAAAACTAAACCATGTCCTATGAAGCTAAAGAAGGTACCAACTAGCAAAGTACACAAAAGGGAAAAGACCTAAGGCTCTTTAAGTAAAGATAAAGGCCCACTTTGTATAAGTAAGGGCATCATTGATATATCAACCTCTCCAAAAAGGCTATAAGTACATCTTGCCACCTTGTAGCAAGGTATGCTCATATCACTTAAAGCCCTCACTCTACTACTCCACTATTTGGCCAATCAAGTACTAACTTCAGCATCAAAGTGCCATGGCCAAGGGCACCTCGACTAGCTTGATGTGTACTATTGGTTGCAAGACTCAACCCAACTATGTCCTTATACTCTTTCTCAACCTCTCATTTGGTTGATTGCATTGGACCGAAGCCTAGAATATTACCAAACAGTTCATACTATCATCATTTAGCACCATCTATGTGAACTTAAGTTTGTAATTAAGAAAAACATGGTAAACACAAGGTAAACTATTTCTGAAAAAGTGGAGAACCAAAGGTCCCCAACCACTCTTCCTTAACCCCAACAAAAATAAGACATGGCTGGACAAGCACAATAACTAGCTTGAACTAGTCACTAGTGCTGCTCCTATACCCTCTCAACATGAGGAGTGTCCCCCAAGGGAGGAAAAGGGCAACAAAAACAAGATGTGGCTGGACACAGTTCCTAGCCAGAATAAATAATAGCCTTAACTATGCCTCAACTCGTATAATTTATCAGCGAGCAATGTCAATCTATATTTCAGCTTAACTATCAGTTTCTCTCAACAAGCACAATAACTAGCCTAAATTAGTTGCTAGTGTTACTCCTCAACCCTCTCAACATGAGGAGAGTCCCTTGAGGAAGGATAGGGCCATACCAGAGACAAGACATCCCCTTATTAGATGAAATGATAGCCCAAGACATTTCCCATAGGAAGAAAGCCAACCAAACCCCTAGAAAAAGGTGGTTAATTTGGTAGATCACCTTGCCTAAATCGTTCGAACTCAGCAGCTCGATAGGGTCAAGAGACAAAGACCTCAAATAAACAAAAATCTATCCTGAGCTAATCAACAAAAATGAGAAGAAGCATCCCACTAAGTACAATAGTTAAACAGACATCTTGAGGAGATTTCTAGGAGAAACATCAAAAACAACCCCCATTATGATAGTGCACCTTGACTTTGCCATAAGCAATAGTAGTTTTTTATTTAGGATATAATCGATGAGTGCATAGCTATTAATGCCATGGTTCTAATTGGTTTGGCCAAGTAGGATGGCTCATCCAACCCAAATGAGCACTTACTCCAATTTGAACACATGATGCAGCTCCATGCACATAATTAGTACATTTATGCTAAAATATTGGTCACCACATTCCAAGGTATTTGAGCACTTACTCCAATACTCCAAGGTATTGCACTCAACTGGTTTGTCAAATTTGAGCCCGCATTAATTTACATAGATGACCAGTTTTGTGACAAGTTCCTTCACTAGTTTACTAGTTGAAGAAAAGCAAAACTCCTACACACTCATTTGCATACAGTTAAGTAGAATGAGGGATAGTCACTTTGAGATTTTTTCACCAGGTTTAACATGGATATTTTGAAGATTGACAATCCCTAAATAGAATTCCTGATTGATGTGCTATTCTTGGGCCTTCGACATAAAGAGTGCACCAATTTGTTGGTCAGAGAGAGACCAAGGATAATGAAAGAGCTACTCGACCTTGCAAATAGGTACATGACCCAATAGGACATGAATGAACTGAAATATGGCAACTCAAACAATGAAAAGAAAAGGCCAAAGAGAAAAATAGAAGATAGCATAAGAATGATTATCGATCTCCTATCAAGAGATTTCACAACTACACACTGCTGAACACTGTAAGAAAGATGGTTCTGTTTGCTATTCAGCATGATAACCATCTCAAAAAACCCTAAGAAATTGACTGAGATTGAGGTAATGAAGAGATCAAAAAAATACTATCATTTCCACAAGGAAAAAGGGCATGATATTGAGGACTGTTTTAATTTTCACGATGAGATCGAAAGCTTATTCGACAAGAAAACTTGAAGAAATTTATCAATGCAAAAGCTAGACAAGAGACGGGCCAAACCAACCAGATTACCTGTAGAGAAAGATTGGTTAGCCTAAGAAAAAAATACAAGGGAAATAAGCTTGTTGATTTATACCCACCCCTTAGGGGCATGATCGACACCATTGTTAGAGGCCCAATGGGAGGAGACTTTAAGTTTATAAGAAGGCAGACTAGAGAAAGTTGAAGTTGATTAAGTTTTCCTTAGTCAAAATAGTCTTCCATTTCTCTACCAATATAAAAACCATCTCTTTTTCAACTCTGACCTTTCACACATCGAGCACCAAGGCATAGACAACAAGTTAGATTGCCCCCTTATTATGTCAATTGAGATAGCCAACTTCAAGGTCAAAAAGGTTTTGGTCAACAATGACAACTCTGTAGACATAATTTTTTTATCAATACTAAAGAGGATAAATAAGGGAAAGCTAAAATTGGAGCTTGTGTGCACCCTGCTAGTTATATTTCAAGTATCTGAGGTCATTCCAAAAGGATCCATAAACATGGCTATCTCATTTGGTGAAGCACCCTGATGAAGGGCGCTCATGGTCAACTATCTGGTAGTTGATGTACTCTTTGCTGTATGACTTCAGAGCCATTATCTTGACTTACCCCATAAAGGTCAAGTTTTGAATAGCTGCTAGGACTGATGAACTGCTTCATAATATATTGGCAATGTTACACCATCTTGGTCAAGGCAAATGAACAAAAGGCTCAACTAAAACTAAAACTATTAGGGGATGTCTTAGTAATGAAATCCGAGAAGGAACAACAAAAAAAAATAAAAAGTTGGAAGAGAGTAAGGTTAAATCGATTAGGGAGTTCAAGATAATAAAGCTTGAGCCTAGGAATCCCAATAAGACCACTAGGATTGGGATCGAATTGAGGAGTAACATGGAGTGCCTAATGGTTGATTTTCTCATAAAGAATATTGATGTTTTTACTTGGAAAGCTAAAGACCTCTAGGGAATTGACTCCGGCATCATCATCCACCACCTGAATATAGAACCCTCATTCAAGCCAATCAAGCAGAAGACTTAGACCTTCAGTACTAAAAAATGCCAAATCATTGATGAAGAGGTCAACAAGCTCGTAGAGGCATGCTACATTATAGAAATTTAATATCTTAGTTGGCTTTGTAATGTAGTTCTTATCTCTAAGAATGAAGGAAAATGGAAAATGTGCAATGACTTTATTGATTTGAATAAAGTTTATCCAAAAAAACCTTACCTACTACCTCACATAGATTTATTAGTTGATTTTACTGCAGGTTGTGATGTTTAAATATGATGGATTCCTTCCAAGGATATTATCAAATTTTTATAGCCTATGAGGATAGGGATAAGGCCTCGTTTGTGGTCCCTCCATAGTGTATACTATTTTTTGGTCATACCTTTTGGGCTTAAGAATGCAAGTGCAACCTACCAAAAACTTGTGAACGTTATGTTCTAAAATGAGATTGAAAGAACTAGGAGGTCTACGTTGATGATGTGATTGCTAAAACAAAAAAAGAACAAAATTATTTAGCCAACCTCAGTCATACATTTTCAATTTCAAGGGCATTTGGTATAAAGTTTAATCCTAACATATGCATGTTTAGGGTGAAAAGGGAAAAATTCTCTAGATATATAGTTGGTTAAGAGAAATAGAAGCAAACTCACAAAGATCTAAGCAATTTTAGACATCTCACCTCTTAGAATAGTAGAGACGTGCAACGTCTAGTTGAAAGTACCATAGCTCTAGTGCGATTTATTACCCAACTAGCAAACAAAAGATTTCCATTTTTCAAAATTCTAGGGAATGTGCAAAAGTTTTAGTAAAAGGAGCAATGTGACCTGGTCTTGCTCGAATTGAAACAATACTTGTCAACACCGTCGACGCTAGCTAAGTCAAAGGTCGGAAAGGTCTTGTATGTTTATCTTGCAGTCTCATTGAGGGCTATCAGCTCAATTTTAATCTTGACTCGACATGGCACACACCAACCTATATATTACAACAGTAAGGCATAGTAAGGCCCAAAGCAAAATTACCTTGAGATTGAAACATTCACTCTTTCTTTGGTCATTGCAGCCAAGAAGTTGAGGCCTTACTTTCAATCTCATTCTATCATTGTCCTGATGAATCAACTATTAAAGTAAGTGTTTTTGAAACTAAATACGTTAGGAAGGTTGAGTAAGTGGGCCATCGAGTTGAAGCACTTCGACATCACTTTCCAGCCCTAAACTACCGTAAAGTCCCAAGTGTTAGCAAACTTTATCGCAGAACGATTTGACCTACATGACGAACTTGGCCAATTTTCCCTTATCTATACTTTGTATGTCGATTGTTTAGAAAATTTCTCAGGAAAAGGAATAGGCATTTCCCTATGCTCCCCATAGGCCAAAAAGTATGACTTTGCCATTAAACTTGAGTACTCCATCACTAATAATGAAGTAGAGTATGAGGTCCTTTTTGCTAGAATGAGGATAGCTGTCGATAGGAGAGTTGAGTAGCTGGTAGCCATTACTAATTCCCACCTAGTCATAGAGCAGTTTGAAGGGAATTTCAAGGCTAAGAAGGCTACAATAAGCAAGTATTTGGTATAGGTCAAGAAATTACAACAGTAGTTTAAGAAGTTCACCCTCAGCTAAGTTCTTAAGTTAAAAAATAAAAAAGGCAGATGCCCTATTAAATTTTGCTAGCTTGATAAAGGGAACTAAAGATAAAACCATTACATTTTTGGTCTCCAATAAACCTACCATAGGTAGTCTCAACCAGAACTTAATCAAGAAAATCTAAAAGTTTGATCTTTCTTGGCAAGATGAGATAAAATCTTACCTATGGGAAGAAAAAGTGCCTGAGGATAAAGCACAAGCATAAAGACTCAGAGGTCTAGTGGCGAAGCTCGCCCTCAATAAGTATGGTCAGCTCAACAAGAAATCCCCTTTTGGACTACTATCGAATTGCTTGACACCAAAGTAGGCTTAGGAGGTCTTACAGGAAGTTTATTCAAGAATTTATGGTAATCACTTCGGAGGACGAGCATTAGCCCACAAAATCATCAGTTGACTTCACCAAAAAATGCCCATCTTGCTAGGTCCTCTCCAACATACCTCACTTATTTGCATCAACACTAGTGCCAGTTTAGATCACCTAGCCATTCTACTAGTAGGGGATAGATATAGTTGGTTTTTTCCCAAAAACCACAGGTCAAAAAAGTTTATGATTGTTGTAGTCGGTCCTAAAGATAACTAACGTGGCCATTAGAAGTTTCTTGTAGAAAAATATTATTTGTCATTTCAATCTGTCTAAAGTATTGATATTAGATAATGGGATACAGTTTCAAAGTAAGTACATGAGAGCTTTTGTGAAAGCCTGGGAATTCGATAATATTTCACTTTGGTAGGGAACCTTTACGCTAATTAGCAAACAGAAGCCACAATTAAGACTAACTTAGACTACATCAAGGCTCAACTTGAAGGTTCTAGAGCAAGTTGGCTGGACAACCTCCCCAAGGTCCTATGGGCATAGAGAACTACCCCTAGAACTACTGAGGGTCACAATCCTTATAGTTTAGTTTACAGATCAAAGACTGTGGTCTCAATAGAATTGATACAACATACAGCTTGAGTAATCATCTATAACCTAATCAGGAATGAGTCTAAAAGAGAATTCAACCTCAAAATAATCAACAAGCTATGCTAGCATGCATATATAATAATGCAAAGATACAAGTCGAAGATGGCCCAACACTATAACAAGGGGGTTCAGCGAAGAAGCTTTAAGGTGGGAGACTTCATCCTCAAAAAAGTTGAAATCTCAAAAAATATAGGTAAGTCTGACCCCAAATAGGGGGCCCCTACATAGAAATCAAATTAGTGAAGCACAACTTTTATCGACTAGCGAACATGGATTACAACAAGCTCCCTCGACTATAGAATATAGTGAATTTGGAAAAATTCTATACGTAAAGAGATCAAGGTCTTTATTTGACTATTTTATACTATGGTTCCAAATCAATAAAGATAATTTACATTTCGATAGCTACTCACTCTCAACAGCGACCATGACTTCTAGCCCAATAACTTAATAAATGAGTTGATCTTTTAAAGTTAACCTCATAGTTGACTAAAAATTAGTTTCAAACCGCAACTATAGCTTCTAGCCCCACTTAATAAATGAGTTGATCGTTTAAAGTTGACCCTATGATCGACTAAAAATTGATTTCAAATCCAAGCTATGGCTTCAAGTCCAACTTAATAAACAAATAAATCGTTCAAAGTCGACTTTGTAGTCGACCACAAATTAGTTTCAAACCATGATCACTGCAACTAGCTCAATTGCGTAATAAAGGAATAGATAGTTTAAATTAACCATTTAGTTGACCGTAACCACAAGATGACCCTATCATTGATGCGATAATTAAGGTTTTTCAATAAATTCATGCATTAAAATACAAGGATTAAACAATAACTTGTAATCAATTTAATAAAGTTGACCAACCAAAACTTAAAATCGACCCTGTGGTCGACCATCGTATTCAAGTCACCCTATGGACAAATGCATTATGATGCAAAGCTTGAACATGGGCTTGAAGTTAATTTAAGTCAATCCATGATTGACCATAGTACTAGGCCTATTTATTTGATTACGAAGAGATTATCTCAAGTTGACCAAGTAGTCGACTATGAAGACTATTTCAAAACCAATTTTAAATGATAATGTCAAGGTTGATATCCTTAAATCTATCCAATTATTTCTTTAGTCATTTTTTTATTAAAAGATTGCACTATCTGAACAATTATGTGAATGAAAAATTATTTCTTTGCACATTGACCCAATCAGTTCGAAATAAGTAAAACAAAAAGGAATGGGGGTGAGTGGACAAAGAAAATGACCAAAAAGTGCATGTTATAAAATGAAATATTGAATTACATGATTACAAAAGTCATTCATACGATTGATCAAAATGCATAATAGGGCAAATAGACTTACACAAAGTAAAATGACAAAAACAAATGCAGCCTCAACTTGACCCAGCACCTTTCCCTTTAACTCCTCGAGCTACCACCGCATCGATAGCACGATCAAGGTTATCCTCAGAAGGCACTTGCACAATGGAAGTAAGACCTTTTATCTCTTGCTTTGTCGTTGGTCAAGTCTTTGGTTAGACTATAACTATAGGTCGAGAAGGACCTGCCTCCTTTATCAAAAATGTTCAAAGAACAAGAGAAAAGTATATGGCGATGTCCATTTTACTCTCTTAACATTAAAGACAAAGTCACTCATGAAGGCAAACTCCTTCTCCACCTCAATCGCCCTTAGATGAATAGGATCCTCAATCATCTCAACTGGCATGATCTCATCAATAAGCATTGCTTTAGGGTAGTTTTTGAGTTGCTTGGTTGCAGTAATCTTCTAGTCAAAACTGATAGCCCAGGAACTCCAGTTGCTTTGCAACTTTGTCTAAAGCCTCTTTTGTATCATTGACTACAATGACGAAGCTTGCATCTGAAAAAACTTGGCAAAGTAGGAATTGTTAGACTGCCTCTCTTCAAATGCCCAGCAGCACCCTAAAAAATTCATATCAAGCATACCGAGTAGCAATGTTATGCTTATGTGTTCGACTAGCATTGTACAAAGTTTCTATCTCTAGTCTAACCTTCCATAGCAACTCATCCATACTACTCTTCTATATTATAGCAGTCAAGAGTTGTGCATCTTTCTCCTTGACTGGTTGAGTCTACTGATTGATCTTCGACTACATTGAATTGAACCAAGCCTAAATATCTTCAGCACTTTCTTGCTCCTTCTAGAGCTCTTCCCAATCACAGAGGGCTAGCTCGGACCTCTGGTAAAAATTATAACCCATCTAGCTCATTTGCAATAGCTTTAAGTTTAGTCAAGAAATTTAAAGATCAACTAGCACAAAATAAGTAAAACTTGACTAGACACTTACCATATTCGCATAACAAGCAAACACTTTCAATGCTTCGAACTAGATTATATCCAGCATCTTTTTCTAGTTAACAAAAAAAGTTCGATTATCATCAATTTTAGGGGATCGGCTCCAATTAGCCTCACTGTTATCATTAATGTCAAGTGTTAAATTGGGATATTAGTCCTATACCTTGGAGAAAGAAAGTTAGGTAGCAAAAACAAGTCATCATCTAGTTAAGGCCCAAAGAGGGAGAGCCTGCTAACTTTCCCTTTCCCTTTCTCTACTATAGTCTTCTTTTGAGCAAGCCCAAGCAGCTCAACAATAGTTGGTCTCTTTTTTCAAGATACAGGGCTACTTGTCTCAACAAGAGCTAGTTAGGTTGGTTGAGGAGCAGGCAACAGTGCTCGTAGCTGCAAAGCAACCTGAGAGGTACCCTCTTGATGGGTAGCTACCTAACAATGCTCATGCGCCCTTTGCTGGCATGCTATTGTTTGTTGATGAGTGTAGTTCATAATTTTCTCTCAATCTAAATAAACACAAGAAAAGCAAATATGTCATTGTTGACCAGAAAGTTTAAAATAAAAATTAATGCAAGTTAACGGTGGTGTCTACTTAGTCAAGCATTAGAAGGCAAACCTAATTGGGTAGGTGATAAACCCACCAGCACTAGGTTTCTCTTCCCAATATTCTTTACTGCTTCCATTTAACAAACTAAGTTAAGTCCCGAATAAAGGTGCTGGGCCAAATAGGGTTTTCATTCCTAGGCATCTCAACATGTCCCTATAGCTATTCCCTAGGAATGTTAAACCATACCTTACCCGCAACGTGAACAAAGAAGTGGCATTTTTTCTACTCTTGGCACATAAGGAGGAGGGAGTCACCAAAAACGTTTGATGATGGTGTGCTGTGAGGTAATAAAAGCTCAAATCCTCAGTGCTACCCAACTTTTAGGACATCATAAGATGGAATAGATTAGAAAAGTTGGCAAAATTTAGGGCCTGATCATTTATTAACATCAAAACAACAAAGCTATACAAAGTCAAGAAACAGTTTGGCAAAAGTTGGGTTATGCAGACTTGGAGACCAGTTAGGAGGTCAACTATGGATTGTGCGAGGGGAAATCTAAGCCCACACTTCAAGGCATCCTTGAACACCATTATGTAACCAACGGGAGATTGATGTATCCTATCAGTAGATCTAGGGATGATCAGCTCGAACCCTTGGAGAATGTGATATAACTACTTAATCAACTCGAGATCCCTACTTGTGATCTTGGATATAAGTTTGCAATAGTGGTTAGGCATGAATAGCCGACCACAAGACACGAGAGGTTGACTTGGCCCAGCCCCACCCTTAACATCTACTAGAGTATCACTAGAACTGCTAGAAAAAGTTGAGCTATCACTAGAAGACTCACTAGTCGAGCCATCTACCTTCCTGATCAAACTTACACTTGATCGAGTCTCTTTACTATTGTTTTCCCTATTATTATCTTCACCAAACACTCTTAGAATATTTGTTAAATGATATGTGTTTGCAATGAAGAAGAGTAAATCTAATAGAGATTGAGAGAAACTTACTCATATAAAGAAAATATAGTAAAACCAACTATTGATAGGAGTAGTAAATTCTAGGTCTCGACCTATAAAATTAATGTAAAAGTGAAAAATGAAAGAATTTCACCACACTATTTATAGGCCACAACCAGTGGGCAAGCCAACTAATTAATTCGATTAGTTACTGGGTAATTATGATGCATTCATTGGTTGACTTTCCGCACTACCCAATGTAACTAAAGCATTAAATGCACTGAAACCCTAATTAATTTTTTAAATTTGAACATTATTAATATGTTAAATTCCTTGATGAACTTATTCCAATTTTCAAATTATCTATTCTCTATTCATTGTTGTCAAACATCTCAATCAGGATTTAAGAGTGGAGAGAACTCATAATATGGGATAGCCCAGCATGCCAAACCCAATAACACTCGACCAGGCAAGAGATATGATATAAGACAGCCTAATTGGCAATCAAACCCAACCCATTTAATGATGGACCATGTGTCCGACTAAGCCCAACCTCATTGGGCTATTTTTCCAGCATAAGTATTAACACCTTGCCCAATCAACCAAAGTATGGTCAATCTACTCAAGAATGATTAATCAACCCTCAACTAGAGAGAATTTGAATATAACAGAGTTCCATCACCTTGACTAGAGCATGTGTAGATAACTCACATGCAAGTATTCATCTCGACCTTAAGAGGTCAATTAGAGTAATTTAGAATAGTTCCACAACAAACTCTCTACCGCATTAAATGCTTTGACAAATGGTGTACCTCTACCTTAATGGTGTATATCACCTCCAATACCACCTTCATATAGAACCAAAGTAATGCACACCTCCATCATACCATCATGTCATATAAAGCTGAAGTAAGCGCCACTTAGCGAATTACACAAAGAGAAAAGACTTAGGCATCCTCAGGTAAAGATAAAAGACCACTTTGTATAAGCAAGGGCATCATTGGCATATCAACCTCTCTAGAAGGCTATAAATACATCATTGTCACCCTTTAACAATGTATGCTCATTATTACTTAAATCTCTCACTTTGTTGCTCTACTATCTAATCGATTAAGGACTAACTTGAGTGTTGGAGTGCCATTACTGAAAGCACCTCGGCTAGTCTAATATGTGCTATTAGTTGTAAGACTTAACCCAACTACATCCTCATTTTTTTTCTTAACCTCCCATTTGGTTGATTATATTGGACTACAGCCCAGAATATTACCAAATAATTCATATCATCTTCATTTACTCATGATATAGGATAGCTCAATAAGCCCAACCTAATAACACTCCACCAGGCAAAAGATATGATATGAGATAAGCTAATTAACTATTAGGCCTAGCCTATTTAATGATCAACCATGTGCCTAACTAAGCTTAATCTTATTGGGCTATTTTGCCAGCATGAGTATCAACACCTTACTTAGTCGACCAGAGTATGGTCAATTTACTTGAGAATGATTATTCATTCCTCAACTAGGGAGACATTTGAATCCAATAGAGTTCCATTGCCTTGACTAGAGCATGCATAGATAACTCACAAGAGAGTATTCATCTTGAACCTAAGAGATCGATCATAGTAGTTTAGGACAACTCTGTGACCACCTCTCTACCGTATTAAATGCTTTGACAGATGGCACACCTCTGCATTAATAGTGCATACCACCTCTAGTACTACTCTTCTGCATAATTAGAGTAGTGTGCACCTTCATCGTACCATCATGTCTTATGGAACTAGAGAAGGCACCACCTAGAGAAGTATACAAAAGGAAAAAGACCTAAAGGTTCGTAGATGAAGACAAAGGCCCATTTTGTATAAGCAAGGGCATCATTGATACATCAACATCTCCAAGAAGGCTATAAATATTTTGTTACTACCATTCAATAAGGTATGCTCAATATCACTCAAAGCCTTCACTCTACGGCTCTATCATCTAGTTGATTTAGTATTAACTTGAGCATTGGAGTGCCATAGCCGAGGGCACCTTAGCTAGCCTAACATATGCTATTAGTTGCAAAATTTGACCCAATTACATTCTCATACTCTTTCTTGACCTCCCTTCTAGTCGATCGCATTGGATCGAAGACTAAAATATTACCAAACAATTCATACCACCATCGGTTTGGATGTGTTTTCATTTTTATTTTCTATTTCCAATATTTCAAGTTGAAAAGTTAGTTATAATTTTGAAAATAAAAATAAAATTGTATTTGAATATGTTCTCCACAATAATGATTAGTATATGTATAGGTTGTTTTTTGGAAAACAAAATTAACCATTTTCTTGATTTGGCTATGCTAATCTTTCTTTTTTATTGAAAATTTGTGCAGATATATGATTTAAAACTAGGTGATTTATCTTTTCTTATACCTAAAATGATGCATTTTTTAAATATATGCATATTTCAATTATTTTAAATGAAATTAAGTATCTTATATCAAATTAAATTTGATTTAGATTAATATGATAATTGAATGATAAAACAAGTTTAGAAGAAAATGAAAATGAAAATAAATGATATTTTCAATAAAAATTGAGAGCAATTGATGATTTTTCATTTTGAAATGGAGTTGAAAATGAGAAGGGACTTTAAAAACAAAACCAAATGGATACTAAGTTATTTTATACTAATAGGAATGTTTTTATTTATACATACACACATCAAGAATTCGTTATGGTTCTGATGCTATTCGCTAGTGGAGCGAGGCCTTTTTGGAAAAATAGTATAAAGTCGGTTCATTTTCTCAAGAACATGCACAGAAAGATCTGCTCCTCTCAATAGTTCGTTCATTCTAAGAAATTTTGCAAATGATTTCTTGTGTCTCATTTTTCTTCAGGACTTGGTATTTATAGATTTTAGTCTTGATGAATTTAGGCTCATTAGAATTTTTTGCCCTCTTTATGGGTTTAGTTTGTCTTTTGGTCTCTCTGACTCATTTACTTAGTTTATTAATTTTAAGGTCCATTCAATATTTTTAGTCAAATTATCAAAATACCCTTAAGTCCAATCTTAATCATATCATCAAGTCCCCTATTTTCAATACGAGAATTTTTATTTTCATATTGAAAATATAAGATAAGTTTTTATGTCAATTGTTAGCTTACCACATTAATTTATGAAAATGATATTATTAATTTTTTTAATCATAGTGAGTGGAATTGATGGCACAAATTAAGAGACTTGGTGAAGATTAATGTAGCATTCACCTAAGGACGTAGGTGAGTTTCACATATCAAATGTTTAATAGCTAAAGAAGGTCTTGTGTTGTAGTCATCCAAGGACATAAAAAAAATTTATTGTTGCTATAACCTTAATAATGAGATGCTATGCTAAGGAGGTACATGGTAATGTGGATTTTAAGGTGAGCTCCCTTAGAGGGAAGTGATCATGTTTGCACCGGACAATGCATGGGCATCTAGCAAAAGCATCCTTGATGCAGTATATAGTCACTCTTACGACAGAGGTAGTGTGACATCATGGGCACTATAACACCCCAACTTTGGAACAAGAAAATTAAAGATAAAAAACTTTGAAATTAATTGATTAATGTTAAGAGAAATTAAGTTAAAGCAACCTTTGAGTTAAATTTTAACTAAAGCTTATGGGTAATTATTGATAGTTGAGAGATTTAATCGTAATTGAGGAAAGGGCTTGATTGTTCAAAATTATAAAAATTTAAAGGCCAACGTGAGAAAGTTAGAAGTTTAAGATCTGAAAAATAATTAAATTATGACATAATTGCCCATAATTAAAAATGTTAGGGGGTCAATGTGCAATAATTAAGCTTTTAAAGGCTGAAGTTAAAGTTTTGGGGCCAAATTGTAAGATGGATAGAACTTTGGGATACAACTGAAGTCAGCCAAAAACCTTAATGGTCTAATTGAATGTGGTGGAAAATTATGGGGTTAAATTGAAAGGGCTGCAAAATGCTTTTATGTATATATAAAATTAAGGATGAAAATTTATTAAATTCTCAAAATACACCCCAACAATACCTAACCCACAAATCATTGGAAAATGACTACGAAACTTGAAATTAACTCCATAGTTAGCTTCCCATAGTTGAGAGGAGCAAAACCATGCCAAAACACCCTGAAACAACCGAGCACATCGTTGAAAATTGAGGTCAATGATGGATGAGTAGTAGGCTTAGCAATTCTACCTTTTTTGGTGGTGGAACATGGCTAGATTCAAAGGGCTTTTGGTTGGAACTAAATGGGCAACTCAGTGGGGTTGATAAGAAGGTCAACGTTGATAGAGTAATTGGAAATAGCAGTTGATAGCGGTAGGTTAAGGTTTTAGGATGGCCAAATTGGCCAACCAAATGAGGATGAAATTAAAATTGACTGAGGTGTTTTGTTGGGCTTGGCAAGATGCATAGATTTATGATGGCAGTGCTATTCTCTGTTGGTAGCGGTACAACGGTGTTAAGACAGGAGGTTCAAAAAATTCATTTTAATTGATCTAAACTGTTGTCAACTTGAGATCAAACCTCCATTCGTCCATTTTGGGTAAGATTTCATTGTCCAAATTTAATTTAATTGCTTTCCTAAACTTAGTTAAGACTTTAGATCAAAATCTAATTTTAATACAAATTAAAATTCGTTAAGTTACAATTTAACTTAATATACATATTAGTTTATAATTGTAAAATGGAAAATTCGATTATAAGATTTGATCTAATGATCAAAAAATATAGATTAAAATTCATGACTCAAACTTAGATAACACGATGTACTTCAAGCACACTATTGGACTGTGTTTATAAAGTTAAAAGACAGAGACATTTCAGTGAAAATTAGTCAAAGAGTGGAATTGATAAGTTGGAGTGAATCAAGCAATTAGAAACTAGATCTAGGATGAAATATTATACTAAAATTACAAGTTATGAATGAAGCTTACTGAGGGTCAAATGTAGAACCATGCTTAAGCTAAAATGAAGCAATTAAAAGTTATGAATGAAACTTACTAAATAACCAAGTTTAAGCTAAATGGAGAACCAATTTCTTGTAAGTGCTATAAAGTCATTATGAATTATCTAAGATTGAATAGAATTAGATTCAAGCTAAGCTTGATTTCATATTGGTAGGAGTGTTCAGTATTTGAGGAAATAGCATCAACTAAGGTGAAACATTATATATATTAAAATTCTTTAAGCATAATCTAAAGCAATAAGTTAAGCATTAAAGCTTGATAAAGACAATACCTATATTTATATCTAAGCTTTAGAGAATTAATAAGATGGTAACTTGGATTGTCTTATGACAGTTCCTAGATTGGCTAGAAAATAAAGACTTGAGCAGTTCAAACAATTAAGAAAAACCTTCTGTACTTGTCGAGAAAGAACATATATACTTATTAGTATATCCATGTTGTTTGACACATTCTATGTTGGGATTTAATAATTACTATTTTTTTCTTCTATGCTATTCTTTGACTCTTATGTTGAACTTAGTAGTCTGTCTGAACTGTTCTTATTGCCTGTAGTCCATTTATTTGAATTGCTCTAGCTGTTTATTGTTCCTGAGCCATAGTTATTTAAATTCTTAACTATTTCAATTTGAATTCTCTACTTACATATATACATATACTAGTAAAGATATCATTGTTGTTTGATCATTCTTTGTTGAAAGTTGTTGTTTGCCCACACTATTTTGATCTTTAAGTCTTAGGTTAATCTTGATAGTTTATTTGTACTTCCCTTCTCCTTTGCTGTGATTCTTGAGCAATTTTTATTTGGATTCCCTACCTATCTTGAGATGTTGAATTCCTAAACTAAATGATTAATTTGATTCATGTTCACACAAGTTTTCAAAAAGTAAACTATTTGTGAAATTTTACCACACATTATCCTTTTACGCTAAATGTGGTTCCTGATTGATTATGATATATGTTGTTTTACTTGAAATTGGCAATTGTGCTGGGGAAACTAAAAAAAGGATTTCGAAATGTATTTTTCTATTACCCCCATGACTATTACCTTGAAACAAGTTGATGTTGACTAATTACTTGTTTCATGTATTATGGCTAGTTGATATGTTTATTATACTGGTGTAGGACATTTTTACTACATTAGTAGGGCATATTATTACTGTGGACATATAGGTTTGTTGATACCCTTAAGGGTAGGCCCTAGGATTGGTATCGAAAGATGACTTGGTGAAATGGACAGACGAAGACCTATCTTACTATTATTTTCCTATCTCATGTCAATTGGAGGTAATTATCTATGAGCAAGGTAAGGTGTGTGGCTAGCCATACTCGGCATATTACTTTACTAAGTTGATCATTGAGGGATTGACATGATTACTTTACTGAGTTGATCACTTAGGGACTTATATGATTATATGATTACTTTACTGAGCCAATCACTCAAGGACTTACATGTTTACTTCACTGAGCTAATCACTTGAGGACTTGGAAGGATAAGGATTTTTGTGTTTTCAAAAGTCGAGTCAGCAGATAGAAAACCCACAATAGCAAGTTTTGAGAAAATGTTATTGATATATTATCTTTTTATTTATCTATCTAGCTAATTGTATTCCTTTGCCTGTGTGACACCTTATATATCTACTATAGTCGTGATTGTTCTCTGTTAATTCAGTACTTATTAATTTGTCATCACTCTACATACTCATGTTATTCTTTTCTTAATAACTCACTAAGTTATCCAAACTTATAGTTTTGTGTTGTTTTCTTTTATTTTTTAACCCAAATAAAAAAGAGTGATGAAGTTAGACTAGACCAAGCGACATAAGGCAATAGACGTAATAAATGTATAGATGCAAAAATTGTAGACTGTTGAGTTACTAGTATACATATGACTAGTAGATTTTGGAAATGATAAGTGTGTTCAAAATATGGTAACAAGTTAAACTATTGATGTTTGTTACATGTAGAAATTGAATATTTTAAGTTTTGAAAGGTTTTATTTTCTCTTATATAGAAAGATTTGAGTGGCACCCTAGCCGAGTAGGCACCTCCTAGCCAAAGCACTATAGGTAGACTTAAAAAGTTTTACAATACCATTGTTTGAGGACTTAGGAAAATTTTGCATAGTATTTATCATAGGACTTAGGCAAATTCTTAAGTGTAATCGTAAGGATTGAAATGTTGACAAGGAAGATCTAACTCAATTTACAACCAAGGTTAAATCTAGCTTTGAGAAGGAATGATAGAGGAAGATTAGGTTCTTTCATGTTGCATAAGAAATAACATCAATCACACTCACAATATTGCATTAGCGGTCTTATGGTAGAATAGTACTTTACAATAATATAGACTTAAGTTCAACTCCTGGTTGATGCATACTTTTTTTTTAATCCAAACAACAACGTGAATGCCCATGTTGTGGGCTCCTAAAGGCACATGCGCCAGCATGCAGTTAAGTACCCACTGGGCACTCAAATTTATGGGTACCAGCATTAGGTGCTATATCCATGTAAAACTTAGGCTTTGCCACAAAGTCCTTTTGCTTCAAGAATTTTTTAGGTTTACCAATAGTGTTTTATGTTCAAGGCGAATTTAGATGTTTTGTGAAGTAGTCTTCTTGACTAGAAAAAGTTTGTAAGATAACTTGCTATCTTTCACTTTGTACATTTGTATAACTGTTTCCCAGCATTTGCGAAGTTACTTTGGAACTTAGAAAAATATTTTGTGGGACTAAGATTAGTATTCCAGATGATGTTGTGGATGTTTGCTATGAGTTTATATTTTGTAAATGACTTTGGAAATTTTGTTTGGGACATTTTGCGCTCAGGAGGCTTTTTGAGGTAATCTCATTTATCAAGTCAAATGTCTAAACTTGCATTCTCAATTTTTGCCTAAGTTGAGGTTTGGTAGTTGTCCTATTATTCTTTAGGTGGCATCATACTGGTTGCCTTGCATTCGCACAAAGGCTTACATAAATTTGTACCTTGTATTCGCTTAAGGTTTTAGGAAGATCCTATGATGTATTTGTCTAAGGACTTTGATAAATATTTCAAGCATATGATTGTGAGAAGCTTGTCTCATTAATAATTCAAGAGATACGTTTTGAGGTGATGTCTTCTCCTTTTCTTTATTTTTACTTTTTCCCACTCTTCATAAGCTTTTATCAACTCATTAGAGTCAGTAAAAACTTCTTGGGATATATCAACTTAAAGAACGATCATATGTTGAAGCTAGAATTCATACGTTAAATACATGGATGATGCTTGTTAGGTATGTGGAGAAAGTGTCCACAAGATATGAGGAGGCAACATTTGCTTGGTTGGACGTTGGGTGATGCGGTTAGGCAACAATGCCATACTTAGGAGCCTGATGTCAAACTCAATTGCTTAGGATCACACTTGAGCACCTAACATTCCATTTAGGATCTTAGAAAGTTATCAGCCATGACTTAGAATTTTCTATGGAGGTCTCGTGCTTTGGTAATTACTTTGAATCCTTGGCAAGGCTTTACATTTTGTGAAGAACGAAGAGTTTTTCATGGAGTTTTGGCATCTTTCATTTAGCATTTTCAAAAGGGCTGTAGGCAACTATGGTCTACATAAATGGCTAAGTGTTAGCCAAATATGGAGTGACTTTTGTGTTTGTCATATTTTCAAATCTTGTATCTTTGTTGTGAAAGTTAGAGTTTCAAGGAACATCCGGTCATCTCATTTGTGAAATTAAAGTTTTCCATGAAAGTAGTAGTAGAGCTTAGTAGGACAAAGGTCTCGAAAAGTAGAAGGAGCTAAGGTAACGATGAAGCATCATAAAAAGGTGACAGTCGAAGTAGTTTAGCAACGAAAATAGAAAAAGAAAGGGTTAATTAAGTTATTGAAAGAAGCATAAGTACTTGGAGGTGAGATTTGCTAAAGAGGTGAAGAGTGAAGAGAAGTCATTATATTCTTCTGTTGGGTGGACATTTGCGAGCCCCGCTTGTAAGAATATGGCCAAGGAGTATGAGGGCTCTGATGAGTTCTTTAAGATAGTAGATACATCAATGATGGTGAAAGAACTAATGGGTACTGCTCGACATAAGTGAAACATTATGTCAATGGTAATGGTAGTAAGTAGAATTTGCATTTAAGATTCTAAAGCTACTTAGCATCTTCTAGTCAGTTTAAGTACTATTTCTATATATTTTTTTCTTTCATACTGGCCTTTACTTTTCAAAGCTAAGTGTTGGTTGGACATCATTTTATCTCACTCATTTGATTCCAATAAAGTTTCTTTATTTTTGCTTATTTTGTATTTGTACAAACAATTAGCTTATTAAATGACCATTGACCTTGCATACTTGTACTTTGAGAATTGAGTGACGTGAGGTATAAAGATGCAATTATTAAGTATAATAAAAAAGGTGCATCTCAGACATTCACACATGTTACGTGCCTTCAATGATCACTTGAGGACTTGGAGAATTTAATTGTTAAAGTACTGTGTGCACTGTAGCATGTTTACAAAGTTAAAGTAACTATGAGTATATCATGTGATAAAGCTCTTTTAGGGAGGTGCAAAGTCTTCCCCTATGATGTACTCAGTCTACCTAGTGTAAAGTGGAGTCCTTCAAGGGAAGAAAGTTAATTTTGTGCTTAGGTAGAACATAGTTTGATTGTTGGGATAAGAACGAGCATGCTTATGGTTCTTTTAGGGGATTTCATAATAAATGCACAGTGACATGGAGTTACTAGACTTAGAGATTTTCCTTCAGATATTTGTTAGCTGTTGGGATATTGCCACCTTCCTTTTCATGAGGACTCAAGGTGGGCTTCCTTTGCTTGGCTACATAGGTACCTTCAAAAATGTTCCTTAATGAGTTTGTTTAAAGCTATTGCTGCATATTCCTAAGGAGAGTTGATAGTAGGCCATTGGGAGGATGCCATGTACTCTTGAAAAGAGTCAAAAGTGAACTTTTATTTAAGGTGCCATGTACGCTTGAAGAAAATTGAAAGTGGACTTTTTTAGTAGGTTCCATGTACTCTCAAATGGAATTGATAATAGACTTTTTTAGAGAATGCCATGTACTCCTAAAGAAAGTCAACAGTAGACTTCTTTAGAGGGTGTCACATACTCTCGAGGGGAGCCGACAGTGGGTTTTTTTAGGATTTTAGTGAAAAGGTCTCTCCATGAGAGAAGTCACTTTAGGATTTTAGTGGAAAGTTCTTTCCTTGGAAAGACCCACTTTTGACTCCAATGGAAAGGTTTTTCCATGAAAAGAGCTACTTAGGGACTCTTATGGAAATTTTTTTATTCCATGGAAAAAGCCACTTCGAGACTCCAACAAAAATAATTTTCTGTGGAAAGAGCTATTTTGGGACTTTTATGGAAAGGATTTTTTTTTTTTAGTAGAAAGAGCCATTTTAGAACTCTTGTGGGTATTCCATAGAATAGTTACTTAGGGACTTTGGCAGAATTATTATTTCTGCGAGCAGCTATTGTTCATCAAAGAGTGGTAAATGTGTAGAAAACTTCATAATGTACTGGAACTAACTTTTATTAATGATTTAAATTTTACACAAATCAATGGAAATAATAATTGGTCACTCAAATAAAGGGAAAGAAAAAACATTACAAGGTACCCAAAAGGTGCATGCTTATTTAAATTGGAGACATCTATGCTTAGTGCATGGATTGAGCTACTGGTGATGGAATCTCTCTCTTTAGATACTTTCTTGAGTGTAGTTTTACACTATATGAACATCTCCTTTGACTTTAGTCCTTTGCCAAGTAAGCCTAGGTAATCTCTGTTTTCTTCTAGTGTGGATCATTTTTTGGGGTGTTCCACCTTCAACCCATGTATTCTCTTAGATGGCTGAGCTAGATCAACTATCTCATCTCTCTAATTATGGCTTTCCTCTATAGCATGCCCCTTGTCTAGGGTGAAAGTTGCAATACTTTAAAAAAATTTCCCTTTTTGAATTCTTTATAATCTTTGGGGCCATATAACCAAGCCTTGTTCCTTAGTGATCAGGAGTATTTCTGCTCTAAAGATGCTCAAGGAAGTGTGCTTGAGGTTGTTTGTGATGGATCACCTTTTGGTTTATTTGGCTTCTTATTAGTGTTAGCTTCTTTTTTACGCGCACTAAGTTTGTTCTCATCCTACAAGGCCACAGTTTCCTCAATCCTAATATATTTCTCCACATGCACTAACAGCTCTTCCAGAGTAGTCTTGGGTTTCAGGGTAATCAACTCTAGAAAATTGTGTTGCTTCAAGTTCTACTAGTTGAGTGCTAGGTAAGAGCTCTTTACTAATATAAAGGATCTCATATACTGCTTGGATGAAGCAATTGAGGTAAGTCTTTAGGTACTCTCAATTTTTCTACTTGATGGTGAAAAATTTGCTACCTTTTTGGGGTATCTACGATTGATGAAGAAGTTTTTAGAGAAAACTTTGCTTCAACACCTCCCATCTAGTAATGAATCCAACTGGCATCTAATTGAACCATGTCAACACACCTGATGAGCACTATACAAAAAAAATTGCATTATATAGCTTTACTCAAGTTGTAGAGCTCTTTTTTGCTAGAAAATTATCTAGGTGCTCTTGAGGGTTTTCAATGCCATTTATTTCGGTAATTAGACTACCTTTGCTATGAGATGGAGTGCTTCCACTATGATAGTTGGAGAGAAGAGAATGGGCTACACTGAGTGAGAGCGGCAGCTAAAGGGTCCAACTCCAAAAGTATGCATTGGACTCCGATTTCAACCGTCGTGTATGGAGTAGAGTCTGCTTGGAGGGAAGGCTATATATCTTCTTGTTGGGCGAAGGAGGACGAGTGGTGTCATGCTCATGGTCATCTCTTTGCTCAATCCTTTCTATGGGGAAAGAGGCCCTCGGCTCCAATGCAAGGATTGCTGCAATTTTTGGGGATAACGCTCCTAAGCATATTGGTAATTGCTTCGACTGTAGCTCAAGTAGTAGTGTTCTCCGCTAGGATCTTTAGCATCTTCGGGGTCATAAGTAGAATTGGATGATGTACATGTTGTGCATGTGTCTCCTCTAGTGTAAGTTGTGCATTAGGAACTAGCTATGGCTCCAATCATGGTAGTCCTCCAAATTGGTGAGTTTCCACATTCTCCTACATTGGTGCCACTTAGCTATTGGGAAGCGTGAGCTTTTGATCTCATCTACATTGTCAGTGTTTCTTTTTTTCCCTTGAGTTTCCTACAGATGTCGCCAAAAATGTAATCAGAAGTGGAGCAAGGTCCCTTTCAAAAACAATAAAGTGTTGGTTTATCTTTTTAGAAACTCGAATAGAGAGATCTGCTCTTTTTAAAAAAATTTCCATTTTGAGAAATTTTGCAAAATGATTTCATGTATCCTATTTCTCTCTAGGACTTGGTATCTATAAATTTTAGTTTTAATGGACTTAAGCCCATTAGATTTTTTCTATCTTCTTTATTAGCTTAGCTTGTCCTTGAGGATTCCTGACCCATTTATTTAGTTAATTAATTTTAGGACTTATTCATTATTTTTAGTTAAATTACCAAAATATACTTAAATGCAATTTTAATCACATCAAGTTTAAATCTCAAATCTCATACATAAATATAAGAATGATACTATTAAATTAATTGACCACTCAACCTAACAGGTTTAAAATATATCCATTATTTATATATCAATTATAATCACATCATTTCAACCCAAGAAAGATAAAAAAAAAAAAAAAGATACCTAACCAGACTTGGTTGATGTCGGATATTTGAGTTGTGGAGTCCAAAATTTAAGTGAACTCCTCTACAAGACCATAATGAACCCATTAATTTTAATTTATATTTTAGTGCCTTAATCCACATCTATCTATGAATCATTTTGTAGTATTTTGTGGTTTGCCCATTGATGAAATCAGGTTTAACCCACGTTAAGAATTAACATTTTGAGGCAATTTTTAAATAAATACTTTTCTCTTTCAATTATTAATGAGATTTTTTGAGAATAAAATTTCTGACCATATATGCCAATAAAATGATATTTCACAAAGTTGGGCATTCACAAACACATATGCGCACCTTTGAGAGCTTTTAAGAGGTCATAACTTAACACGTAATTAGTAAGAGATCATCCTAAGATATGCTCCTCCAAGTATATTAGTAAATCTCTTTCTCAACTCTTATAAATGCCTTCATTTTTATTTATCTGGTAAGTTCACTACTCTCTAGTCTTTATTCAAGCTTTTGCACAATCCTTTTCAGTTTTTTTCTCTTTTGTTTGACTTGATCACCGGATGATTGCCATAGGGAATGTACTCCGATCCTTCTAACAATTTGTTTGTACCACAAATTGGAAACCCATATCATAAGAGAAATATTTTACCATGTCATTTTGATGTATTAATTAAAGTTTACCGATTCAATTTTTTCAGTTATAAAATTGTGTTATTTTAGCAATTTATATGGGAAACGAGAGTCATATTCATCTTCTCAATATTCCTCGACTAATTTTCTTTTTGATAATGTTAACTTTCGTCCCACATTGAAAGAATTAAGAACAGCTGCTAACTGTGTTTTATTTGTTAAGATCCTTTTCATAAACTAAAAGTCTCACTACATATGGCGGCAGACCATATTTCTTAAAGACGAATAAAAATTTGAGCGAACTGCTCGATATGACAATGCGAAATAGCCCTAACTGTGGAAACACTGTCAAGGAAAAGAAAAAGAAAAAATCTTCTCATAGTTGGTCTCAAGTTGTTCCAAAAAAAATGTGATGAATGAACATAACAGTGATGCCAAGATTGCTTGTAAATCCATCCAAGAGACCGCATCCCGGTTGAGGTTTCAACTTTTCAAGTGAAGTGTCTCAGTCATGGAAGAACGAAGGCCCCTCCTCTCTTCTTGAGCAAATTAGGACTTACTAACATGGCTAGAATTCTGTCCATCGGTGGATGTGAAATCTCTATCAATCAACCAATAACTTCTTTTTCATCAACCCTCCTTTAAGGCTTTCCACCTTCTCAGCTAAAGAAAAGCTGAAGATAAACTATTCACTTTATGAAAATGTAGTTGGGGAAATTCGTGATAGTACTTAAGCACCCAACACCTACACTCCACCATCCCCTTTCATAGGAAAAAAAAAAAAAAAGGGAAAAATGTTAAGTAGAAAAACATTAGAATTAGTTGGCTCTAAATATAACGTTTTAATAGTACAACGCAACATAAGCCCTTTTTATTTTTCTGCATGATTCTGTAAATTATTGTTTAGTCGTAGATTTAAATTATATAAGACTAAATTTTATTACTTAAATTGTAACAATTTTTTAATATTTTTTGAGTTTTCAATTAGTTCAATAACGTCACCTTCATATTCATACGTGTGAAGTTCAAAATTCAAATCTTAACGAACTCTTAATATACGTGCATGTGTAAATATATAAAGAAGATAATTTCTCAATATTTTCAGCATTGTTGTTTTTGTCATTTAACTAACAACAGCAAAAATCAAACTCAAAATAGTTTTTAATGGTAAATGACCTTTTTCTTTTCTAACTATCTTATTTTTCAAGAATTCAAGTGGAATTGCTTGCATATCTAGCATGTCTTTTAGGTGCAAGGAAAATATTTGTGAGTTCATTTTTTAAGTTAGGTAACATTTCATTTCACTACCATATTACATGGTAGCGTAGAGACCTTGAGTTGTTGACGACTTATTTAATATTAAAGGATTGCTATTTAATGAGACTCTTGACCAAAAAAGATTTTCTTCTTCGTGCTCCTTTGTGGGAAAACATTCTAATGGACAAATATTGTGATTAATTTGCTAGTGAATCGCTTTTGAGGAATTAATTTTCAAATATACAAAGTAGAGGAGCAAACTAAATTTTTGAAAGATAAATAAAATCAAATATTAGCCTTTTTACATTAATATTACCAAATATTAATTACCCCAAACACCCCTACTCATTTTCATTGCCTCCATCCAAATTCAATGGACACCAATGGGGACAATTTGAGTACAATGAAATCCATGGCCCACCCCCAATTCCTTAGATACTAACATTGAAAAATGAGATGCATCATCATATATGAAAAGCATGACTTCGACAAATGCAAAAGGTGGACCATCAATTAGATTGCACCTTTAAGTCGGTGCTTGCCCATTTTATAATTGAGCTTTGTAATTACATTTATGCACATTCAGAATGAACACAAATTCCTGGTGGCCTCATCCGTCTTCCATACTGCATCCAAGACTCCAGCTAAGGCCACTAGAAATTACCATAAGAAAAATTAATATTCATATAAAATGTTAAGTGATCGCGCCAAAATTATCTTGTAGTAAGCGTTAACAATTTGTTTTTGCTATAACTAGCAGTTATTTGAATGCAATTTTAGTACATGCAAAGTTTTTTAAGTAAAATATATTATTTGTGCATATTATAATTTTTATTATATTAAAATTTGATATGTATCTAAAACATATATTTAAAATTTGAATATTTGAATATAGTAGTTACATAAAGTAAAAATTTCACAGTCTATTGTCAGATTAAACGAAAAAATCAAATATCATTAAAATATTAAACTTGTAATATGAGAAGTATTTGAATACATAGTAATTATTTAGACATGTGAGTTTTATTAAATGTACAAGATAAGTCAAAGGATGAATTCATTAAAATTTTATATCATAACTTTGATTTTAGGAATAAAAGAGATTTTTTTTCTTCTTATATATATATATATATATACACACTAACAATCTACACTCGTAGTTCCTGTGCACATAATTCTTTATATAAAATACTTTTTAAAAATATATGTGTAAATTACAATCCATTTTTTAAAATCATAAAGTTTCAAATTGATTCTAAAGGAAGAATGATGACAACCAAAGAATTCAATTAAAAAAAAATTATAAATTGTACTACTCAAATGTTATTTTGTTAAAATAATATCAATTGATTAAAAATAAAAAATAAATTACTAAATCTACATGCAAACAAATTTCTAATAATTATTTTTTTCTAATAATCATTTTTCAAATTTAGTCAAATGATGAGCATAAAAAACATTGCTTGTAAATATCTAAAATATTAGCCAAGAGAATTATCAAAAATATTATTTTTTCATAAATATTGGAAATATGGTTGTAAATATAGTAATGCAAAAATAATTTCTTATAATATTTTAGTAATTTTTTATATTTTACAGTTAAGACCCTAGTGGGTTGCGTTTTCAATTATGGTTGTAAGGCTAAATTTGAAATATCAAAATTTGGTATCACAATTATCTGAATAAATTTTACCCTTTACATCTCATTATCATTTTTAAAATTTAGAGAATACTAAAGGACAATTAAGTAAAACCATAAAAAATAACTTCCATATTAGACACAAAAGTGCCTTCCTTTTTATAATAGTATAGATAATGATTACCACCAATTTGATGGTGATAATAATTGCATTTAAATTATCATTCTTCACAATTAGTAACATATGTATTGTAATAATTCAATAATAATATAACTATTATTATGGATGATGGTGATAATTTTTTTTTTCATTGAATGATTGTGATTATATTTGTATTACTACTTATCAATAATGATAATTAATACATAATTGTTTATCATTAAATTTAAATAGTAATAGCTGACTCATAATTCTAGTCATTATTAAATTTGTAAAATTTATAACTATAACAAAATTAAAAATTTTGTGAGCAAAGATAAACATATATACATATATAAAACTAGTGATGAGTATATATATACATATTATTATCTCGTATCTTGTTACTAATATATCTTCTTCTTTTCTTTTCTTTTCTTTTTACCGTGAATAGCAATAAATGTAGTTAGCTCAAATCTGCACGAAATGTAACATAATTACCCAAACGTGGACTATTAGTCAATGAACAACAACTAATAAAAATTGCATTTGTCAGCTTATGCTCATCTTGTAATACAATATCCTTTCTTAGCTATTTCTTGCAAGTTATAAAATTGTTTTCATTTACTTATAGAGAAAAAGAAAAAGATAATCGTGCCTAATAGTTAAAATTTTAATTTGATGAGCTCTGCTTAGGCATAACACGAGCAACAATTAAAAAGAAAAAAAGAAAGAAAGGACAGATGACAAGCAATTGTTATTATGCTGATAAATAAAATATGCAAATTATTCTCAAAAAAGCAAATAGTGGCCCTCAAGTTTGCTTTAGCTTGGAGCTTGCAGGGCCCACTCCGGCAATTTGAATAATCTGGAAACTTAAACGGTTTGGGAAAAAGTTAAGAGCCTCTTTGGCGCCTTTCAAGTTCTAATACTCCAATTTTCACTTTAGTCTATTTCTTGTCACTTTTACTCATTATAGGTTGCCCGCCCCTCCCACACTTTCTCACACCCACAAAAATTTCCTAACACAACCCCATTAAGTTTTATTTCAATTTCTTTTACAAAATTAAAATTAAGTTTGACTTTGAATTAACCGTAAAATTAATTGAGTTTCGACGAGCTTTGAAAAACGGAGCTCCAATAATTTTTTAATTAATGAAATTGAATCCCAGCCAATCTTTTTTATTATGACTGAATTCATCTCAAATCAGGATCAAGCATCTCGTTTCATTTTTCCAACACACACCATTTATCTAGAATTACATATTTATTTTATGAATATTATTATTACTATTATATTTTGATGGTGTTTATAAATGTTGGTTACTAATTTTGGTGTCTCTGGTGATTGTATGACGCTTTAAAATTAGCCGCATTCTTGCATCTACGAAATTGAACTTCTGGTCATTTCATGTTCATGTGCCTGGAAAAGGACATGCCCCAATCAATTTGGTACAATCCAAAAGTAAATAAGAAACTTAACTATTTTTTTATTTTTATTTTTATTTTTTGATAAGACTACCATCTTACAGTTAAAAATTTAGTCTGCATATATATATATATATATATATTACTACTGTCAAACCCAAGAATTTTCCCACCTACAATTTCTTATCTGAATTAAAATGTCACAAGAAAATAGAGACATATGCAAGGAAATATGTGTGAAAAAGCAAAGAGACCAAGAAAAGTTGATCAACATTTATAATCTATATCTATTATAAAAAGAGGGCTTCGATCTTTAAAATAAAAATTATGCTACCAAATTTCATATATACTCAATTTGTCCTTCCACAAACCCTATACATTAAATAAAATTTATATGCGACTCATTTATTTTTTTAATTTTAATTTGGCAATGTAGTCTAAAAGTTTTGCTTTACATGACTCCCATTTTCATAATAATATAAATTATAGATATATATTTTAAATAATTTTTTAATATAATAAATTTAAAAATAAACATAAATAATATGTATTATTCAAAAATATTTTACGCATATTAAAACTACTGCTAGTCTCATATAGCACAAGGATTCATGTCAAGAAGCATGCATAAATTTATCCACACACAGTGTAGAATTGAAAAGTTCAAAATAATTCCTCAATAACCACCTTCTTTATTTGTTCTTTTTCTTAATGTAAATCACCTATAAATAAATAACAACAATAATCCCCCATTTAGTTGAAAATAATAAGAGGAAGAATTGTTCTTAAATGTCTGTTTCTTTCAAGCACATTTGTTAAATATAATATGAACATTCATTAAATTGAGTCTAAGTTCAATAATGTCGTCAAGCCACTAATTAACTAATCAATTCTAATAAATATTATATAGGACATTAATTAATATCCTCTTTCATAGCACTAATGCCATCTCCAAATCCCAAAGAGTCATAAGAGGACAATAATGTCAGTCCATCAATTACAAAAATCCATCACTAATAAACCTATAAATTAAAGTTATATATGAAAATTAAAAAAAAAAAATCACAATCCACCGTGATGTTAAATAGTTACATGCACAGATTTTTTTCTTAATGTGGCGAAGCAACATTTATTATATTATATCACTACTATATAAAACACCTGGAGTTGAAGATATCATCAAGTCAGATGGTATCCAAATCGGTATAAATGTAAAATCTGAATATATACATATATGTATTATATATTTTTTTGTATTTTTTGAAATTCGATTTTAATTAATAAATAAAATTACTCAAGCGACCTTTTGGGGGATAATAATTCGGAGTCCCACTCTCCCCCCTTTTACAACTATTGCTTCATTTTTTCAGTTCTTTTTTCAACTGTCAAGAAACTCCAAAAGCCAACCTTTCTTCCATTTTCGAAGTTCTCTGATCACTTTCCTTCAGCCAAACAAGAATAATGTGAAGAAGTAAACAAGAAAAAAGAAAAGAGAAAATGTCGAGCAATAGCTACAGAAATGGCGGCAGCATGTCAAAAGGAGGAGGAGGAGGAGGAGGAGGAGGCGCTATGAAGTTCGAGAATTATAATTCTAGAAATTCTTCGTCTTCTTCTTCTTTTAAGTCGAAAGTGCACCAGTCAACGGCGGCTTCTTCCAGTCTTTGTCGCAGCAGCCCTGGCTCCAGCCGAGATGAGTCTACTGGTAGTCTTTAGCCTAATTTAGATGAAGGGGTTTTTGGTTAAAAATGCAGTAGATTTTGGTTGTCTCTTGTTGAATGAGTGAGAGTTTTCATGTTTTTAGCCTAATTATCGTGTTCGATGTTGTTTAGGTATTTCGAATTTAAGTCTGCTCGTTGGGAAGTGAAGATTTGATCTTGAATTGTTTACATTGATCATGAGTGAATTCCGTTATGGACAAATTTGTGAAAATTTTCTTTCTACTAAATTGTCTGCCATCCATTCGCCTGCACATTATTCCTCCTGCGACAATTTTTTCCTTGATGCAGTTTCTTTCCCACAATGATAGTCACTTGTGCTTTTATGCGACTTTCAAATTAGAAAGACTTTTTTGTTAAAAGGTTGCATGCTAAATATTTTAATGTGCGATATAGTTTCTAGGAGAGTGCGAGTTGCCGTCAGATTAAGGCCTCGAAATGCAGAAGAGATGGTGGCTGATACTGATTTTGCTGATTGTGTGGAATTGCAACCAGAGGTACCAGCATATATGCGGTCATCAGGACACCATTTTTCAGATTCTTATGTCTTTTGGCAATTGGCAATATAATTCAAGACTGAACTTTTTGCTTGCATATGAAATTGCAACTTTCTGGGCTTTATTTCAGCTCAAGCGGTTGAAACTGCGGAAAAACAACTGGGATTCCGATACTTATGAGTTTGATGAAGTTTTAACAGAGTTTGCATCACAAAAGCGTGTGTATGAAGTTGTAGCAAAGCCTGTAGTTGAGGTAAATTCCAACTTGAGTTACTTGTTGATTCTCATAATTTGTCCCGATTAGTTCAAGAATCACAGGTCTTGCTCTGCTATACATGAAAAAAATTCTTTTTGTCATATAGATATTCTTTTGTAAACAACATTATTGAATTCACAACTTTTTACAGTATTGATTTCTTATAAGTTCCCAAAGGTGCCCCAAAAGATTTTTCCTGGAGACTCAGGTACCAGAGGTTGGCAATGAGTTGGTTCTTACTTGAAAATTTTCTGATGAATTAACATCTTAATAATTATTAATAATGATCTTATTACTTTACCATTTAGCCTGTCATGACCAAAGAACTGCTAGTTTGTGCTGATTTATGCTTGATTTGGATCCTACTACTGTTAAATGCCTAAGAGTCTGATTTAACATGTGGGTCCATCTCACCCTTGTTATGCATTTAGACATATTTTAAATTCTTGCTGACCTCATTTTTCACAAATGATTTCATTGCACTTGTGTATAAGATATCTTCAGGTACTGCATGCTATTTAATGTCATTTTTGTGCTTCTCATATCCTATGGAATTTTGAGTTTTCTTTTGCTTGTTTTAAAGCATTGGGTGTGTTGCTATTGTGGTCTTGATCCTGCGAGGACCTGAAAATATGCCAAATCTTTTCTTTGATTTAATGTATAAGATGCATTTATGTTGTTTTTCCCAGAGTGTACTAGAAGGTTACAATGGAACAGTGATGGCATATGGGCAGACAGGTACTGGGAAAACCTACACTCTTGCACGACTAGGAGAAGAAGATGCTGCTGATCGCGGAATAATGTTGCGCGCAATGGAGGATATATTGGCAGAAGTTTCGCCAGAGAATGATTTAGTCTCTGTTTCTTATTTGCAGGTTCTATTAATTATGGATACTCTTTTACTTTTAAATTGGCAAGATGCTACACTTGTTTAAAAATTGTTGCTGAGTTTTGTTTCAATTCAGCAGTTTTTTGTTTATGATACAAAGGAGTTGCTGAACATTGATTTTTTTTGAACTTATGCAGCTTTACATGGAAACGATACAGGACCTTCTTAATCCAGCTAATGATAGCATATCTATTGTGGAAGATCCAAAAAGTGGAGATGTTTCTCTACCTGGCGCGACTCTTGTAGAAATTAGGGATCATAAAAGCTTTATGGAATTACTCCAATTAGGGGAAGCTCATCGTTTTGCTGCAAACACAAAATTAAATACAGAATCCTCACGTAGTCATGCTATTCTAATGGTGAATAAAATGCAGTTATGTGATACTATTTTGTATTAAATTGTGGGACCCTCATGGTATTAACTGCACATTTTATGACTATTGTATGTTGGGATCTGTTTCTTTGCAGGTGCATATAAAGAGGTCTGTCAAAGGAAGAAATTCTTCATTTCCTAGTGAAAATGGTAACACGACTCTGATGAGTAAAACATTGAAGCCTCCCATTGTACGTAAAAGCAAGCTAGTTATTGTGGACCTTGCTGGTTCTGAGCGCATTGACAAGTCAGGTATTGCTCTGATATGGTAGGGAAACATACTTGCACAATCTTGGTCTCGTTGAAGTGATATGGCATACCTTTTTACTAATCTGTGTGCTTGCAAGTTCTTGAAAGGAAGCGGAGTTTTTATGTTTGTTATGTTTGTGGCAGTTTTTCTATGTCCTAAAAGTACATCCAGTAGAATAGAGTTGCATTATTGGTACATTCACCAAGTGATGGGTCAGCTGACCAGTGTTTTATATGATATCAGACTCATTGATCTCAAACCTTATCTTACCACACAAAATATGGGTTGAGAAGAAGTATTACACTTCTCCTTGGGTAAATGATTGTAATTCTTTCTTTATAAACTCATATTCTCCTATCCTTGACATGCTCTCACATTAACTCTGTTATTTCTTGAGCAGTATTTTATCCAGGAAATGGTTCTTTGCCTCTCTGCTTTTCATGTCAATTTATATGTTGCTCTTACTCTTTTATTTGAAAGGTGGATTCACCATTTTGTATTTATTATAAATAGTGAGGTTTCAGAAAATTTATCTTTAGCCTGTTTGTTCTCTGAGGAACACATCTTAGTTTCATTCATTTATTACAATTGTTTCTTCTTAGCACTCCAAGTCTTTGAAAGAGTTATTGATTTCTCATGTTGATGCTTTAATCTCTAGACCATTTCTTGTTCCTACTCATGACAATCATTTGCTTCCATCTGGCAGGGAGTGAGGGTCATACGTTGGAGGAAGCCAAATCTATCAATCTCTCTTTGAGTGCACTAGGAAAGTGTATTAATGCATTGGCAGAGAACAGTGCACATGTTCCTGTTCGCGATTCAAAACTTACAAGATTGCTACGAGATTCTTTTGGAGGTGAGAATTTGCATAAAATAAGAATGTTATCATGAAATCATATTGCAAAGAACAAATTGTTTTAATTAAAAATCATAGAATAGCTAAAAGATCTTTCTACAATTAATTGCCTTCCACTCCCTCTCGCTACCTGACCCTAGTTTTCTTCAAATTAGTCAATTCTGATGTCTTGGAGAACCTGTGTGTTCATTAGTAAGACTAGATGAATTTGTTGAAATGGATTTATTCAAGTTTTCAGGATCTATTAATGCTGGTTTCTATAAGCTTTATAGCTTGGATGTTATTTATTTATTTATTTGTTTGTTTCTTTGTTGTTTTCATTCTTCTCTTTTTGTCTAGTTGTTCTCCTTTTCTTTATATTGGGTAATATTTATATGTTGACATCTTGAATATGGTAAATAATACGGCTACTAAAGGTGCAAATAGTCCGAGGTGCCAAACTTGATACTTACGCTGCATTATACATGATTTATGCAAAGTTCTAATTGCGCACTCTTCCATGACCTGTTGTGTCTACTCAAATTAATAAGTTTGTGTAATTAAAATTATTGTCTTCAAGCAGATACTATTGGACACTTCATTTTGATGCAAAAATATGCACTTCGAGACCTTATTTTCCTATAAATGCATGCCAGATTATGAAGAGGGTGAATAAACTTCCATGAATATCAATTATGGAAAGCTGGCATGAGAAATGGTTAAACATTTCATCTTATTCTATTTTATTTGTGAAAAAAAAAAAAAACTTAAGTTTGTCCAAAATGAATATGTTTTGTTTAGTCCATATGGTTATATGACACATATCCATATATGAGAAGTTCATTAGTCCCCAGCAGTTTCTTGAACTTCATATGTATCATCATTCTGACTCAGAAGGCTTTGGATAATCCAATCCGTTGATACATTTTCTTATATGTAATTGATAAGAAGCCACTTGAAGTTCATAGTGTCTTATATTTTATGGCTGTATTTTACAACTTCCTTATGAATAACTAAGATCCAATTAAAGAAAATTGTGAGATCCACTTCCATTATTTCATAATACTGGTTGTACAATGTTCAATTCTCAGGTACAGCAAGAACCTCATTGGTTATTACTATTGGGCCATCACCACGCCACCGAGGAGAGACATCTAGCACCATCATGTTTGGACAACGGGTGAATTCAGTTTCTTCATTGCATTTCTTTAGAATAGATTAGATATGTAGACTTATCCAAGTTATATTACCTTCTACTTTACTATGGTACATTTGGAACTAATTGTGGTAGATCCAACTGTTTCTTGTCATTATTGTCATAGATTCAAATATAAAGTGTGGAACTCTGAAAAGATACTATGATGAAAATATGAGTGAAACACTAATCATTGGGCGCAAAATGAGTCAAGTATTACTATAGGTATTGTTGCTGTACTGATGCTATTCTATCGATTTTTGCAGGCTATGAAGGTGGAGAATATGGTAAAAATAAAAGAGGAATTTGATTACAAAAGTTTATCAAGGAAGCTCGAAATACAATTAGACAAACTAATTGCAGAACATGAAAGGCAACAAAAAGCATTTCAGGATGAGATTGAAAGAATAGCTGTGGAAGCAGAAAAGCGAGTTGCTGAAGTGGAACAGAACTATGCTGATGCATTGGAGGTATGTTAAGGCACTAGGTGCGAATAGATATTGGTTATTGTTTTTTCTCTTAATTTCATTTGTTAAACTGTCATCCGACAAAATCTAACCTGTTTACCCTCTGAATATTATATAGTTATACAGCAAAGAAATCAACATATGGCTTCTGCGCAATTCAATGTCAAACTTTGCTGCTCAGATGTTTTGCTGAGCTAAATGTGCATGCAATCTATCTAATGCATGTCTTATGCCCCTGTTTGGATACAAATTGTTGTTTGAGACTGATTATATGGTATACTAAATAGCTTCTAATAGTGTGTTTTGGGAAGGAGGATCTCTTTATGCAACAAGTTTAATCCTGCAGATAGTTAAATCATTAGACATCCTCATTTTGGGGCTAACCTGAAAAGCAGTTTTTATACCAAACAATGAGTTGTTGATTTTGGGCCTAACCTGAAAAATTCCTGCCTTCACAGACACTTTATGCGCACATATATGTGACTTATCAGCAGGTTTGCTAAGGTTGCATGCCTCATTATCTTGCCTTATCCATTTTGGAGCACCCCAAAGAAATCAAATTTGTTTTGAAAAGGAGTACGTGATTTTTATTTTTTTAATTTTTTTGTTAATTTGGAGTAAACTGTTTATAACTATGGTTGTCTTCTGTCAGGCTGATATTAGACAAATCAATATGTTCATATCTGTTTGAGTCTGAATAGGCTTGCACTTGATGTCTTTTAAGTATTGTCATTTTTTCAGAAGGAGAAGCTGAAGTGTCAGAAAGACTACATGGAGTCAGTAAAGAGGCTTGAGGAACAATGGGCTGCAAAGCAAGAAAAGCATGGACATCGAAAAGTCAAAGTTGGGCCATCTGATGATGATATCGATCAGAAATCAAACTCAGAGGTATTGTGTAATATTTGTTTACATAGCACTCTAGGAGCCATCATGTGATGCTGTTAGTTGCAACTCATTATCAGGGTTAAGGATTCAAATGGTAGGCTGCTACTTTTTGCAAATAATTCAAAAAAGAAGCTTGTGTATGAACTGTTACTCGGATAGCCTCACCTCTTGATACACGTAGATGATGTTCATTCACTTGTGTTGCAGCTTTCCACAAGCCCATTTTGTTGATTAACTTTCCAAGGAAAGAGGAATTCTTTTTTCAAATGAAATAAACCACATTATCTTTCTTAGCTTTCTTTCCAACGATGAAAAGTTTGAAGTTCCTCTAGCAATATGTCTAATTGATGTTTCTAGACTCATTACCTTCTTCTAAAAGGATCATCTAGAAACCAATTCGTTTTGTTTGTATTCAGACAAAAAGTTGACATACGTGTTAAGGGTATAATTTTGTTCATTTTGTATACATCTTAGATCTAGGAATTTACTCATCTTCCATAAAGGAGCCGAATGAAATCAAAGTTTTGTATTTGGTTTTGAATTAGAGACGTTCAAAGCACTAAATTGACGTTGACTATAACTCCTAGCCTTCCAAGCTAATGATGTGGGTTTGATTCCCGCTACCCGGTTATTTCCTTTTTTTCTAAGTATTCTACTAGAATTCTATTCTAGAATATGGTTCTGGGTTTTTTGGTGTTCCATTCCCTTACTTGTTCCAAATTCAAGGTATTATATGCATCATTACCATCAGCCTTGATTCTTGGTTTAACCTCGTACAAATTATTTAAAGTTTAGTATAAAATCAAATCGTAAACTTGCCAGTGGTGATATGTGGATCAAAGGTTTGTTCTGGTCTTTTCTAATATGCCCCAAGGAATTTGGGGGCATATTGCAAAATACTCTTCTGTTGGTTGAGTTTGTACTCTTTATTTGGCAGAAAGGAAGAAAAATACATTAAATAATAATATTGTTAATTGCATTCCTTTCTCTCCAGTTAAAACCAGCTGTCACACATTCCTAGGTTTTGCCAACTTGGGATGGCAGACACCTTGACTTACATTAGGTTCCAAACTAGTGACCTAAAGTCTATTATGGGTTGCATTTGCGAATTTTATCCCTTGATATTTAATTAGTAACTTGGGAAGCAAAGTGATGAAATAAGGATGATGACAGTAGTATGTGCAACCTGAACAGAAATGAAGACCTTAATAACTCAACTCCATCACACCACATTAAAAGTTATACAATCTTGAAGGAAGAGGCACAAATAGATTGGTAAAATATGTCTTTGCGTTTGGGAAACTTCCAAGTCGGCTGTGAGCCTCGATTTGTATCTTCTCTATTTTTGTTGCTGACAATCTTTCAGTTACATTTTGCCTCACATCTTATGTGCCATTAATGTACAAGACAACTTTAGAACTTTTTTGGCCATCAAATAATTCTGCAATATAAGTAAACAAGCAATAACTTTGTTGCCATTTTCTTTTATATGCCTTTTTATATGGTTTTCCCTTGTTTTTGCTAAAAAGTTATCTAATTGTTCAGCCAATTAGTTAAAATTTCACTAATTTACTCAGCCATAAACCTTTAAAATACTACTATTGATTTCTCCTGTCCTGCAGCCTTCAATGCTGTTTAATTCTGCTGAAGTTGCAGAGATTAAACAAAGGCTTCAGAATGAAATTCTTTCACGCAAAGCTGCGGAAGACGAAGTTGATAATCTTAAAAATCAATCGATTCACTGGAAAAACACTGAGGTGTTTGTTGCATTGGTTAATTTCATCCTTTGTCATACCAATAATTCTTTCTCGCTAAAATTTTGACTTTCCTTCTAATAGCAATCACTTGTGCCACCAGGATGCCAGAAATGCTGAAGTCTTAAAGCTTCGTAAGATGCTAGAAGATGAAGAATGTCAAAAGGCAAAACTTGAAGGAGAAATAGAAATGCTACAAAGTCAGCTACTGCAAATAAGTTTCGAAGCAGATGAGGTAAGCAGGTTGCAGGAACCATTAATGTGAATTCTCACTACCAAATAAACAAAAATTTGGGCATCATATAAAATATATATTCTTTCCAGCTTTCCTCATTGTTCCATTTGGGTGTTTTTCCTTCTTCCAAATCTTGGTTTCTTTTCTTATAATTTCTTTCTTTTATTTTTAATTTTTTTTGGGTCAGGGTTTGGGGAATTAGAGATAATTACAAAGTTGGAGGATTTCAACTGCAGCAACACAAAACATTATCAAGTCTTTCTGTTTTCCGACACCAAGTATGGGCACTGATTGGATTTCAAGTCTTTAACTTGGGATTTTAGCCATCAGTCTGGATTTTGGACCCAGTTCTAAGTTGATTAAAAGTTCTTGTGGGCTTGGAACTTTTGACTGAAAATTTTTTGTTTATTTGTTCATTGAGCTTAGAATTATAGTTCATACAGCGCATTAGCTACCGCTCAGCTAACCCCTTTTGAGAAATTCGTACTAGTTGGTAACTAATAATTATTTAAAGCTCTTCTTCCATGTCTATGCTTCTTACTTGTTTTCATTTTTGGGCCAAAGTTTCTTCTTAATATTGGGTCAATGTTTCTGAAACACATTAGTACTGGGTTAATAACTCAAGCAAGTTTTACTTAAAAGGTAATAATCTGGAAATGCATGTGTATCCGTTTGCATCTGAGTGTCATTAATCTCTAGCACAGGAGTATGAGTGGATCCTTTTTCTTTTTTATTTATTTTATACATATATATATATTTGTGTGCACGTGGGGAGGGGCTATATTACTGGAACTTTGTTTGCCAAAAAACCAAGCATGTGATTCATAAATTTTATGCACGATGATTTATAAACTCTTTGATTCTTTTTGATGTTGTAGTCAAGAAGAAATCTTGATAGAGGTTTGAGTGGAAACGCACCTGGTTCCCTGGACTCTTTCATCCCTCAGGTCAAGCAACAACACATAAGAGAATCTGGAGATGGAGAGAAAACCTCGATGGTGAGACTCTTTGAGCAAGGTGGTAACTAATTTCCTTTCATTGAATTTTTTCTCAATTTTTGGCAATTTGTTTCTCTTTTAATCTTGTTTCCTTTGCTGATGTTTACCACATTGTAACAGTGGGACTGCACAAAATATTGTCATTACTTGAATCAGAAGATGGTGATGTACGTATTCATGCTGTTAAAGTGGTTGCTAATCTGGCAGCGGAAGGTATGATCTAGATCAATATCCGATTCTTTTTAGCATTCATTGTCTACGTTTCTTCTGTTTCTACCAGTCAATGGTTTTAATTCATATTTCTGTGGCTGAACACATATATTCTTCTTAATGATTTTGAATGATCTTTTTGAACGACTTCTGTACCTTAATAACCCAGCAACTCTTTCTGATTTGTGTCAAGTTTGAAATGATTTATTCCAGTGGCAAAAGTGCAAAAATAATTAGTTCTAATTTGCTAATTCTGGGATTTTCATCTCTCTTTTCTGTTTCATTGAGTGTTGGTTGTTCTTGAATTTTGAGCGCTTGTCCCATTGGAACCATAGACTTCTTCCAGGCTGAGTGTATTGGTTTTATAGTGGCTCCTTTTCATGCTCCTATTTATGACAGTGTTGAGAAAAAGTGCAGAGTTGTTTAATGAGGTGCTCTTGGAACTGAGACTGGAAGGGATGGTGACCATTGGAGCCACGTAGATGGTGGTAACACTATTTATGTGATCCAACTACAACTGTTGTAGCCAGTCACACTATAAAATGTATAGGAACTTGGATGAGAAAGAAAATTTTATGCTATCATCGTCAGCTGTCAAGATCAAGCAGGTTTTAACTTAACCCAATTAAATGGTCCTTTGGCTACTTCCATGTCTTACAATGGTGTTGCTTGTTAGATCAATAACTAGGAAAGGTACTTGTCCCTCTTGTGTGGTGGCTAAATTCAATGAAGGTCTGAATTACTTGTATGGTCCACCTAGGTCTTCTGTTAGCTCTAAGTATGCCTCATTGTCTTCTTACATTGCTTATGAATATTTACTTATCATCTTTCATTAATCTTCAGAGTCAAATCAGGAAAAGATTGTTGAGGCTGGAGGACTTACATCCTTGCTTACACTCCTGAGAAGTTCCAATGATGAGACCATTCATCGGGTTGCGGCTGGGGCTATTGCAAATCTTGCAATGAATGGTAACTTTCAGTTAATTGGAGTGGGATTCATGTGTACTGATGAGGATTTCATCTGCTTATATTTTTTATACCTGGTGACTGGCAGAAACCAACCAGGAGCTCATTATGTCTCAGGGAGGCATAAGCTTGTTGTCGCTGACAGCAGCCAAGGCGGAGGACCCTCAGACGCTCCGCATGGTAGCTGGGGCCATTGCTAATCTTTGTGGCAATGGTAAGTAGCTATGTGCTTATGCATTTTTGTCCATACTCAATTCTCATGGGCTTTAATATTATGAGGAACAGTGTCTATCCTGTCTGAAGGAACATTCGAGAAATGCAGTCTCATTAATATGGAATTCTGTGAATTTGGTTCTACATTTTATATCCTTGTTAGTTCTTAAGGATATCTTTCCAAAAAATTAGACTAGATTTAGCAGCTGCAACTAAATGAGTAACCTATGGCTTCATTAGCCATTCTTTGTTCTTATTACTGTTGCCTTCATTAGTGGAGTTGCTTTCAGCTATGAACACTCTTCTTATTCTTATTCTTATCTGTGGCTATTGTGTTACCCCCAGTTGATTCTCCAGTATATATTTGTGATCTCCAGTGTGAATCGATCCATTTCTATATTGCATTTCTTCACTTCTAAGATGGCCTGCTATCTGAACTTGGCTCTGATGCTGCTCCCTTTTTCCCTAATCTAAAAATTTACAATAAAGGTTATGTTATCAGCCACTTTGAATTTTTACAAGATCCAGCTATGAAATCGAGCACTGTCCAGAATTTGTTTCTGATGTTGTAACATGCACAGATAAGTTGCAAGCAAAGCTAAGAGGCGAAGGTGGTGTTAGGGCTCTCCTGGGAATGGTTAGATGCAGACATCCAGATGTTCTGGCTCAAGTGGCTCGCGGAATTGCAAACTTTGCGAAGTGCGAGTCTAGAGCATCAACTCAAGGTGAAGCGTATTCACATTTTCTGCTCCACCTTCTAATTCGCAAATCTGAGTGAGGGTGTGGGTGGGTGCAAAATGGGTAATGGCTAAAACAAATTATTACATTGTTTGTGAATCAATCTTGTTGTAATTTGTTGTAGCAGGGACTAAGAGTGGGAGGTCTGTCCTAATTGAAGATGGCGTCCTTCCCTGGATTGTGCAGAATGCTAATAATGAAGCCTCACCAATCAGGCGCCACATTGAGCTAGCTCTTTGCCATTTAGCGCAACATGGTAAAAGACCTTGTTCAATTGTACATTTTCTTGTACAAAGACAACTAACTAGACTAGATCTATCTATCTAAAATACTCGAAAATTGCTTTCATTTGCCAGAGGTGAACGCCAAGGAAATGATTAATGGAGGTGCATTGTGGGAACTTGTTCGCATATCAAGAGATTGTTCGCGGGAAGATATAAGGGCTCTTGCACATCGAACACTGAAGTCCAGCTCTAGTTTCCAAGCCGAGTTGAAGAGGCTAAGAATTGATTAATGCAGAATGAATGTATGGTATTTTTGAATGTGAAGAACTGTTGGGGTGAGGTTTATTTCACTTAGGTTGACAAGACTGGATTGGATATGATATCTATAACCTTGAAAACAAAGAAAATACAAAAATATAATAGGGAGAGCTTGGTTTATGTAGTAAGTTGTTATGTTATCTAACTTAACCGTTATTTTGAGTGGTGTTGTAAGTTGTACATAGAAGTATGGGTAGCTTTTGTCTTGGGAGGCCATACTCATGTGGACGGGATTTAAATTTGTAAATAGGTATGCCTCGTGCAAATTAAATGCAGCCAAAATATGATTTTTGTAAATTTGGAGATAATAATGCTTGAGTGTCATGGGAAGGAATTAGCCCACTGCGTAAAACGAAGGAAATTGAATTGAACATGTTATAATGTTAAATTTATAATGAGTTTTAAAAATTATGTTTCGATTTGATTTGATTTGATTATTAATTGAGTTTAGATCAAACATGATCATTGCATATATTTTTTTATGTCTTTCAATTATATTGGAGAGGGGGGG
>JACGDI010003537.1:371321-394180 GCA_014898725.1 Jacaranda copaia | reverse complement strand
TCCCCCTATTTATAAGCGAACGTGCACGGGAATCCGTACAACTGCCATAATGACTGCGTGTTTCAGTATGCTTCGTATCCTATTCTTGCATGCTTCGTATCCATTCCTGCACACTTCGTATTTGTGCAGTAACAGCCGCATTAAATGAAAAGTAATCGCCTCAAAACCCTGGTCGATGATTCAAAAACCCTGGTCAATAATGCAAAGACCCGGGTCGAATTTATTACTTAGCATATTTGAATGTAAACTCCCTGCTCCTTCTCATCGACAGGCTCGATCAAGATCGGGAGTTGGGGGGACTCATGATATAGGATAGCCCAATAGGCCCAATCCTAAATGATAAAGCCCAACAGGCCCAAAGAACAAGTACCTAGTCGACTTAAATCGATCCCTTGTGATAGCACTCATGGTCGGCCTGTATCGACTCCACATGGCAACATCCGCAGTCGACCCGCATCGACTTCAGGATCAAGCTATTCCTGCGAGCTATTGTCTCTGGTCGACATGAATCGACCACCGAATCATCCTCTATTTGCTATCTGGCAGGTTGAATATCTCCACGTCGATGACACATGGCAGCCGGTATAACAGTTGTCAACAACTCTGACAACCCTGCTAACAACTTTAACAGACACGTGCTCCCTCTGGCACGGTTATCTGGGAAAACTGGAGATCTAGCCACCTAGCACTATACTAGATTCTAAATGTGAACTTACTTTCAACCCCCTAGCAAGGGGAAAGAGTGACCACACCTGATAAGGGTATTTGGGTAAAGTCATGCCCACATAAAGCTATAAATATAGTAGGCCCAATCGCGCTCAAGGTAATGCTCTTTACACCATTCACTATATACTCTCTCTGTATATTCTCCGATTTATCAAAATACTAACTTGAGCGTCAGAGTGCCTTAGCCGGAGGCATCTCAGCTAGTTAACGTGTGTTCCTGGTTGCAGATTTCAAGCCCAAAATCACCAAAGTCCATCGGAGTTTTGGACCTTCCAGCTCGTAGCTACATCAGAAACAGTTGGATGTCTTTGTTTTTCTTCTTCTTCTTCTTTTTTTCAAATGGATTATTGACTTCATGGACAATTTGATAACACCAAAACCGGTGTGATGACCTGGAGATATACATACAACCTAAAGCATTTTGCTTAATTATATCAATATATGAAGAATATCGAGGATATTTTATGGGGACTATATATCATCATGTCTATTTAACAAAACTCACATGAAACATATGGCCGCCGTATACTTTATTATTACTCCATTATTTAATTAGCTATTAGGCTAATCAATGATAAAATATCCACGTTAATGATTAATTCACACAACATATTCACGAGGACATGTAATGTTTATTGGTGGCAAGGACGGAGTAGGAATTTTTGTTGGCCGATTTTGAATTATCAAAAATATAATATATATATATATATATATTTAATTTTACATATATACTAATCATTTAAAATTAGTAGGTTTAAAACAATCAATACAAAAATAAATACGAAGACAAAAATACCTATAATAAAATTAGGAAACTTAGAGTAAAGTCACTAATTTTTAGTACATGACATTCATAAAAAGTTGATAGAATACCATTAACTACAAAATCCACCAAATTTCACAAAATAAATAAATAAATAAATAAAATCAAAAAATATACAAAATATTGATGCATATTTGCTAGTCAATTTGTTCAAGTTAAGCATCATAAATTAAGCTCGACATTTCTTCATCTCATCGAACTCATTAACGATTGAGTTCATATTGAAAGTTTGAGCAATTTCTTTATCAATATACAATAGTAATAAACTAGTCAAAAACTCATCTTCCATTTTATTCCGCAATCTCGTCTTCACACTTTTCATACATGAAAAAAGCATGCTTCGTTGTTGCTGGAAACTGAAAGAGTCAAAATAAGTCTAACTAATCTATCCACGAGATAATAATTCATCCCCTTTCCTATCTTTGATAATACTTGGCATAACTTTGAAAGTGTTGACACATTTTGAAAATTGATATTGCGTCAAACATCAATTTCAAAGAGCTCCAATTGATATTTTATATGCAATTTATCTTGATAAAAAAAAAATCATTGGAATAGAACTTCTCAACAAATTTGCAAATACTCTTAATATTGAACAATTTATATCCATCTCTTAGATCTAAAGCTGAGCTAAGTCTAAGCAATTTTGCCGCATTGTTATCAAATCGATAATTCATCTCTTGTAAGATAAAATCTATGGTACTAGTGAATATATCAATTCGATATGGTAATAGGATTGCCTTTATGTGTTCGACCTCTACCTAATTGACGAAGAGCATTCATGTCGGGAATATCTATCTCATGTTTCTCATAGAAAATCGTCACTTTATCAAATAACTCATCCCATTCCTTCTCCTTGAATTTTTGAATAAGTTCCATTATGTTTGCAACTACATCAATTGCATTTAGAAAATCTTGAGACTTGCATTGTAAAATTCTACAAAGATTATTCGTGATTTCCAATAACTCAATCATGACATGCAAATAAACACATATTCAATTGATGTTATTATGTCATAAGCTCCATTTGTTGTTGCTCTAGGAGATAAACCCATTTTGTCATTTATGACCTCACTTAAAACATGAAGAATAGGTTCAAACATATTAAGTAAGCCAAGAAGAGACCTTAAATGTGAGCGCCATCGTGTATCTCATAGATGTGACATAGTCCTAAATTGATTTTTTTCATCTTCTAGTTTCAAGCTTGCTATTAAAAGTCAACTCAGCAACCCTGAGAGCATTTTTTTTTTAAAATTAAAACTGCCTTAGAGTGCTAGGGTGGCTTGGTATTAACCCTTACCTTGTATATTAATAATCAATAAAGGAGTACATTATATTTTACAACTGGAAAGTAGTAAAACAAGGAGTACTACTCCCTTAAAAAATGATCTTAAACCTAGGAATGATTAAAACAAGGAGTACATACTCCTTTATATCACCAAAAAGGCAAAAGAATAAACCTACAAAAAATATAATCTAGTGAACCTCAAGATTAAGCGTTAAGAACTTTGTCCCCTATATATGTTTATGCCTTGTTGGGAGATCTTTTATATAGCATGAGAGCTTGCTACCCTTTAGATAAAAACATGGTCCTGAACTTGAGATGTCAAAAGCTTGCCTCTCTAAATGAGCCCCTAGGAACCTATTTAAAGACAAAAAAGACAAAAGAGACAAAAGAGACAAAAGAGCAAGCAAATAATACCATACTATAGTGGGAAAGGGGTATATACATAGAAGCATAAACAAGGAGTACTACTCCCTTTACAATAATAGTTAAGTCACTATATTTACAACAAGCTAGTGTATTCTAAAGTAAGGAAAAGCCCATGAGTTCAATTTGATTAATCCCCGAAAGTGGCCTTTTATCTGCTCTTTATTAAGGATGCTACTAGCCCTATTCTTCACTGCTTCCTTAGCAAGAAAATCTACTACAACATTACCTTCTCTATAGATATGACTAACTTTAACCTTCATATCTTTCATGATAGTTCTCATGCTCATGAGGAGGTTTTACAAAGACCAATGCCCGATGTTCTTAGTGAAAATAAGTTTCGATATCATTTTTGCATCAAGTTCCAGCCATACTTTCTTGATATCCCTCTCTTGGCAAAGTAACAAGCTTTTATGGACAGCATATAACTTAACGTAGTTGCTGGTTTTGTGGCCAAGGAAGTGTGCAAAAGCTACAAAAACTTAGCAACTCTGAGAGTGTGAGCAATTTGCAATTGATCATGATGTTTAGAAGAAGAATCTACCATATTCATAATTACGACCATATGGGAAAAGAAAATCTTAATAGATATAACACTTTGAGCTGTTGTCACTAATATTAATTGCAATCGATGAGCAAAACAATGAACATAATGTGCATATTGGCACTCATTTAGAAAAAGAGCTTGTAGACTATTCCACTTTCCTCGTATATTACTATCACCATCATACTCTTGCCCTTGAATATTTTGTATGATAAGATTATTGCAAGAAAGAACACCCGAGATCTCGTTTTTCAAAGTAGATGCTATAGTATCTTCCACATGAAGTATAAAGTATATCAAAGAATCTTTCCTGAACAAATCCTTCTTTGTTAACAAATCTTAAAACAATGGCCATTTGTTCCCTTTTTGACTCATCTCGAGATTTATCCACAATAAGACTATACTTTGCATCACCAATTTATTCCTGTATGAATCTTTGAATTCTACTTGCACAAAGTGATACGATCTCCTTTTGAATTTGAGGAGAAGTAAAGAAGCATTTTAAGGAGCATTTTCCAAGACAGTTGAGCTCACATCATCATTGTAGAAAGCTGTGTTTTATGATTTCTATGAAATTTCCACGATTATGTGAGTATGGGCATTCACTACAGCCTCTAAAGGCTATACCTTGAAATGCACATAATTTTGCAACATATATAGAAATCTTGAGTCTTAAACGATTCTTTGCAACCAACTCTGAAGATTGTTTGTCTATAATCTTGTCAATATGTTGCAATGGATTTATCAAATCATGACAACACTTTACTGCCCTATTATGTGATGAATTAGGGCTATTTCCATCATGGAATAGAAAAGAACAAATTTTTCCATCATTCATCTTTTTCCACAATTGTAATCCATCAAGGATAAATACATTTACCCCAAAATGTGCAAAAGGCCTTATGAAGAGAAAACATTGAAGGTAATATGCAACATTCTTTGAAAGAGAATATTCTAGCCTACCAGGTGATAGCTTGTACCAAGCAAGTAGAAACCTCCTACCATGTTGATCGACATATTTTGGTGACTTTTTGGGATGCCCTAATAAGGGCCTGCAATTAGATAAGCACATCTAATTTCATCCCCTTTATGTGTTAGATAATCCCATATGGACTTACATAATATAGGATCACGTTCAATATGAGGAGTATTAGCATCTTGGGCAAGTTTTTGAACCTTTTTTGGAGAAGACTTTGGAATAGAAGATTCATCTTTTGGAAGATTGAGAACTCCATAAATAAATTTTGTTGAAGTCTCATGAGTGAAAGAACTAAAGCTATCTTGAAGACTCCATTTCTTGAAATAAGAATCAATTTTCTTGGTACTCATAATGACCCTATATGAAAATTTGCAATTAGTAACAAAAATATTTTTCAATAAATTATGTAAATTACATTAGAAAATTCTAACATAAAGTGAATAAAAATTTATAAAATCATAAAACTATAATCAACAACTGAAATCATGCAATTGACCTCCATTTCTCCCCCCAAGTATTTCAAAAGAAAGTTAATGCCAATGTAGCAACATCCATGTATTTATTAATTTAAATTCACTTATAAAATAAGAATAATTAAAAATTTTATTTTGCAATCAACATTGAGATAAAATATGAATGATAAAATATCCAGCATATTGTGAGCATATAACTAACAAAAGGTAAGCAAATAAATAGAAAAATTAAAAAAAAGAAGAAGAAAAAGAAAAAATTAGAGAGTTTAATACAATTACCTTTACAATCAAATACTTCAAGGCAAGTGTTCTTAATCTTCAATAATCAATAAAGAGAAATCCATGTGTATAGCCTACAAAAAAGAAAATAGCAAAACACATAAATTATAAATGATTCTTAACTATAATAATCTATTGATTTATAGAAATTAACAACAAGAACAAGATTTTTCAAGTTTGCATATACTACTTTTTGGGTTTTTTGATTGGAAAAATTGAGAAAATTGGGAAAATGAAGAGAAAAAAAAAAAGAGAGATGTAGGAGGATGGAGTTGAACTGGGAAAGAGCAAGAAGTGGGAAAAGGAAAATTTTATTTTATTTGGTTTTTAAAAGTACAAGGAAGTACGATGGGGCAAATCATATATTTTCAATAAAAGGAGGGGGGCAACTTTATAATTTGAGGGTCGCAAAATTGTAATATTTTAAAATTTACAATATAAAAAATCAACTTTTAATATTTTTAGCAGGGACGACGGCTACCCCTGCCAACAAAAGTAAGCAAATTTATATACCTAAATAAAATATTAAGTTTGTATCTCATGTTAAAGGAATCAACAAAACAAGCTAATTTAATATAACTATTTAGGTTTAAGAGACAACAACTCAAACATTTGGGCCAAGTTGGCACGCTAATTACTTCAAATTTACATTGCCTATCTCCCAATTTCAGAAAATTCTTCGAAAAATTATGCAAAAACTCAAGCTATTCTTGTAAATTGAAAATGTTATAACTTATTTTTCTATATGTCATAGTAGGATATGCATAATTGCAAATGAAATTGTCCTTGATTATATAAATATATCCAAAAATGTCAAAACCGTGTATAAAATATTTATACATTAATCATAGTGCATATACCCTCTTGAGGATTGCAAAATTTTAGAAATTTCTGATCATATATATATGTTGAAATTGGTCTAGTTTGACCAATTAATTGAGAGAGCTCTAGTGTGAATCTTTACTAAAATATATGGTTATTGAAATCAACACCACATGCATATATGGATAATGCAATTAATTATTCTAAACCAAGCTTGAGGGAATGAGTAATTAATATCTAAAGTAAGCTACTCAAAGTTGACTTTAGGTAAGGAAGTTGAAAAGTTGGGAAGATGAAAAGCATATATCTTATGTTGGTACTTCAGATTAATATGGTATAACTTATAAAGCTCAAGTTTGGCTAAAATGGTGGACAACTTGGGGTGCCACAAGGCTTTAGACGAGAAATGACCTATGTGCTAGTAGGTTTATCCAAGCCCACATAGAGGCACACATGCCACTACCACCAGTGACGAACTCGATTGGATTGGGCTTGGGCAAATTAGATTTTAGAAATTGTTGTGTTAAAAGTTGTGTCTATTTGGCTTCAAAGGACACCTTTAGTATCTTAAGGGTTGAGTTTAGTAAATGTGTTCACTCGGTTACCTTTGACTCACTATTCCACATTTATAACACACCAAAAAAAGCATTCAATAATCTTCTCTCTCTTGCATTTTCTGTGTTCTAAAGTTTAGAAGTATATTCAGTTTGCTGGTTTTGAAATTTGTAGCGCTTCTATCTCAAGAAGGTTGTTGTATCTTGGTAAACAATTGCTGGAAAACCGTAAGCATTAGTATGGGAAAAAATTTCCTTAAATAATCACTTTATTTTTTATCATTTTTCCTAAACATTTAAGATAATTTTATTTAAGATTCTGAAATGGCGTCAAATCTGACTAATCTAGTTCTTGTCTAAGCTAAGAAACCAAATAAGTTTCTTGGTATAGATTTCAAATAGTGGCAACAACTGCTATTCTATCTAACCAATATGAACCTTACGAGGTTCTTGATCGAGAACATTCTTAGTGTATCTGAATAAGAAAAGGGTTGCACTTGATACATGGAGAAATGTTGATTTTTATGCATAAATTATACACTAAATGGTCTAGATGATGCGCTATACAGTGTGTATTGTCAAGTTAAGATAGTTGCTTGATAAAAAGTACTGAACCAAAGATGCCAATATGAAAAGTTCATCTTCGGTAGGTTTTTGGACTTCAGGATGACAGATGTGAAAACTATAATGAGCCAAGTGCAGGAGATATAGATCAAATGCATGATATTCATGCAGAAGGAATGCAACTTAGTGAATCCTTTTAGGTGGCTGCTATGATTGAGAAGCTATCCCACTATGGAAGGATTTCAAATATTACTTGAATTACAAATGGAAAGAAATGGAGCTTGAAGATTTGATTGTTTTATTAAGGATCAAGGAGGATAATTGAAAATTTGACAAGAAATTTGGAATGCTTTAAAGCCATATAATAGGAAAAAGAGAATCACCTTGACTTAAAGGGAAAGGCTAAAAAGTTCAAGGGGAACTACCATAACTATGGCAAATCGATCATAAGACAAAGGACTTGTTAGGCCCAAATAATGGCAACAAAAATAAGAATCACAAGGCACATGTCACCAAGAAGAAATATGTGCCCCTTGACTTATAAGGACTAGATCTCACATGACAACCATGGTTCATTGGAACGTTGATATATTGGCTAGAATGGGCATTTCAAAACTGAATTGCCCATTAGCGTTCCGTTGTTCTGGTTGTTAATGGCTAGGACTTGCCACAGGCGAGCTAGATCAATAAATCAAATAGGACGCCATGACAATCCAATTTAACAGAATGTCATGGTGTTTTGGAATGGAATGCCAGTTGGAACGAAGAAGAAATGTTAGAAAAGAAAGTTTAGGAGGGAGGGTATGAATTTGAGGGAAAGAATTGAGAATTAAGGTATTTTTTAATTTCATATGATGAAACATCTTCTTTAAATCAAAACATGGATGCCAGAAGTGGGAAGAGAGTGGTGGCGGCAAATGGGAAGGGCTAGAATGGTGGCCATAAGGTTGGGCATTGACTTGCAGAAACTTCTCTTTGAAGAAGATGACTCCTCGTATGATGACTTCTCATTTTCTTTTTTTTCCTTGTCTTTTAATTTTATTTTTATTTTTTCAATTTAGATATATTACTTTAATTTTTTGCTTTATTCATTTAAAGTTGAATTTTACATGTGTTTTTTAGTTTCTAAGTAAGAAATTATATTAACAATAAAATATTTATGTACTCTTATAATAACTAAATGTAAGTATTAAATTTATATTAATTTAAAATATAATGTTTGCAATTTATGTAATAATTTTAAATCTTAAATTTTTAATTATTTGGAAATTTATTTAAGATTTACAAAGAGAGAAGAAAATTATATAAAATTAATATTTTTAAATACTTGATTTTTTATTTAAATTTTAAAAAGTATAAATATTATTAGTAAAAATATAGTATGTATATATTAGTTTATATTACTGTATAGAATGAATATAAAAGTTTTAATTAATTATTATATTCCGAAAAGTTAAAAACTATTACAATTAAAATTTTAGAATATTTTTATCTAAATATATTTCTTCCCACTACTCTAATGAATTTAATGGCGTCTTTGTACATTATTGTACTATTTTTTGGTATTATTAATCGTGTAATTTCATTATATCAACTTTACTTTCATTGTGATGTAGAATATTTTTTCAATATCTATGTACTTTACAAATTGAATCAAGAATTGATAAAGCATTATCATCAGTGTTGTGACAAAGCTTATGTAATTTATTACATCAATTTATAGCACTCAAAATTATGCAAAACACCTAATATAAATGTTAGTATTTTTACTCGCATTAAAATTTTCAAGAATTTTTAAAATTTTTTTTGAGTACTTTAAATGACAAAATGAGTTGAACACCCGCAACTGTTCCACAACATTGCAATGAAACTGGAATGGTAGCTTCCATTTTGGTCCTCACAATCGTTCCTACGAACCATGTTGACAACCCAAGAGAGTGGTGGATTGACACTAATGCAACTCACTACATATGCTTGGATAAGGATCTATTCTATATCTATATTCCTATCAGTAGAAGAAAGCTCTTCATGGGAAACTTTGTTACATTTGAGATGGTTGGACTCGGATGCGTGGTGCTGAAGATGACTTCAAGCCAAAAACTAACCTTAGGTGATGTTTCAGGCATCCGAAAGAACTTAGTATCTGTTCATTGCTAGATAAGGCAGTTTTAAGTTAATGTTTAAGCTTGGCAAATTTGTGCTTAATAAAAATAGCCAATTTGCTGGCAAAGGCTTGTTTAGGTTGAATGAAATGATTGTATGACAAAAGGTTTTATCAAAAACAATTAAACAAAGTGGAAGTTATTTGGTGTGAGTTATTGTCCATTTTAATTGTCCACCAATAAACTTATGCTTGCATAATTAGACGTATGAGCTTGAAGAGTAACAAATGTTATACATGCATGCTTCATTTTTCCTACAATTTTCTTCTTGAGTTCTCTATTGATTTTGTACCATCATAAGCACTAAATGCGATATTTTATCTTTACAATTGACGGTATGTTATTTATTAGGCAATCTATTGATCTAATGCAACCAATTTTTTTCAATCTTTATTCATCTACTTGCTTATAGTAGTATAATGAGGAAGCTTACATTTTTCTTCAGCTTTTGGGGAGAAAAAAATTAGTGGCAGAAGTCAAGCAAATAGCAAAAACACTAGAATAGAAAACAATTTTCTTTGTAATGTGTTGCACTCTCTACAATTACAAAATATTAATTATTTTAGGATATGTAATTCTGTAGAAATAGTGAAATTTTAAAGTAGGTGGTAGCAATTATCCACAAGAAAAAAGTGAGAGTGACAAAAATCATGACAGGTTTGACTGCAACATAGAGTTTGGTCTGCATCATAAATATAGTGCGCCACTAAAAATTGTCATAAGGGAACCAATAAAAAGCAAAAAGGCAAATGCTCATAGCACTACGAAGAGTACTAAAATCACAAAAACTAAACCCATGTTTGGATTTGTTTTGAGATATGTAGGAAGAATGTTTTAGGACAATATGTTTGGGGAGTGTATGGGAGAATGCGTTGAGAATAAAATTATATTTGGTTTTATTTTAGGAGAAAAGATAAATTTTATTCTAAATGTATTTTCATATAAGTTTTTGTCTGATTGGTGGTGTCATATCAAGTTTTTATATTATTATGTGTTATTCATATAGTGATATAATAATTGAAAAATATATATTTATATTAAAATAGTGATTGAAAGATATATATATTTGATTGTTATAATGATTTGAATTTTGAGAGAACAAAAACATTTTGGGAGAATGAAAGCAAGTATTGCCTAGACATCTTCAACAATCTTTACCAATAAATAAATTGGTTAGCAAAATAATAAGCGTGAGTATGAATGACCACTATCTCACACATTCCAATAAGAACAATCATAAGAAACAAATCCATTAACAAAAATAAGAAGAAATTATAAATCACGAGTAATAGAAGAATCTCACCCTAATGAAGCAATAGATTGATCAACAAATAAAGAATAATAAAATAGAAATGGCAAAAGGTTGTGTCAAGCAAACATATATAAGCATGACAATAGAGCTTTTATGGGAGGACAATCTCATTAGACACCTATACGCCATTTTGGTGACCATGTCCTAATATTATCCAACTAAAATAGCTACACTAACCAAAGAAAAAGTACCTATTGTTAATTACCCCAACTCTTGTCTATTGGTGTGGATGATTTAGAATATGTGCCCAATGGTTTTGTTCTCTTCTTCAACTCTGCGAAATAGTATCTTCACTTGGTGCTCTACTAACTAGATTATTTTTTGACCCTAATGCTATGTTTGGATCAAGGAAAAAATTGAGCAAAAAGAGAAGAAAAAAGTAACAATGCAAATATTAAAGCATAAAATTACATCATTTGAAGTGCAAAAAAAATTTTCCTTCACATTTTTTACATTAAAATCTAACGTCCAAACATAGGTAAAGGCATTTTCTCATCAACATATAGCAGTAAGTGAAATCATAACATCTAAAAAAGATCATTATTTTTCTAAGTATCATTAAAATACATATAAATAGCTAATGTAGGAAAGCAATTATCATATCCACACATCATGATTGAATCTCCTTGTGAAATAATGTGATGAAGTACTTTGTCCACGAATCACATTAATAAGATTAACCTCTAAAATTCAATGTCCTTGGCCTATGAAGAATGAACATTTAGTGGCTTTTCATTCTTATCCTGGAGGTGCAAATATGACTCTCGACCACGTCTTCCCTGGCCCACGTTCTTGCCTTCACCATCTAGTCACAATCATATATTGAAAAAATAGAATCATCAATTAAATTAATTAATAATGAGAGAACTATTATTATGGATAAAATGTTAATGATAGAACAAAATTTATACACAATAAAGACAAGAAATTATACATGAAATTTAATGCACGCCAAACGTAGAAGCATGTCAAATCATATACACAAAATTAGCAAACATAAAAAGCAAAATATAGAAGAAAATAAGTATATAGCATGTCAAACTATAGTTTTAAGATTACAAATTATTAGAATTCTTAAGCTTCTACATAATAACCAATTAGGCATTAATATGTATGCCATTATTAGCATTATCAAAACCATAGTCCTTTTCTTCATGATCAATTTTTCTTTGATTTGAAATATTTTACTTCTTTTTCTTCATGCTCTTCATCCTCTATCAAAACTTGATTTAAGCTTACAGCATATTGAAGCTCCTCAAACTCATCTAAATCTAATTCTTTGCCATGTCATTGGGAACCTCATCCATACCAATAACCACAAAGATAGGCTGTGAAGTAGATGTTCTTTCTTGAAAAGCAACTCTCCTATTATTTGAGTATTCTCATCTCATCCTTCGACTAATGAGATGTTAAATTTCTCGATAGCTTTTCTTTGTATATTGACCTATCACGTCTCTCCCTTTTGAAGCTTAGAAAAGTTGTTAGTATACTTGTTGAACTTGTGAAGCTAATATAAGCAGGTCATTTATGCCCAGCTTTAATTGATGATTAATTTCCGCAAACTTGATATGTGCTCTCAAGGTCCTTTATCAAAATTATCATACCAATGTCACTTAAACAATACAATCCCAACCTTTGATCCATAATAATCCAACTCTACAATTTCTTCCAGCAATCTATTGTAGTCTACTTCATATTCATTGTAGATACTCCTTAACACGCATACACCATAGTTTGTTGTTGCTTTAGAACACCATATTCAAAAGTGTGGAACCTAAATCTATTTAAAAAGTATTTTTTATAGGATGAAACTCGTCAACTTGGCCCATGAGCTAACTTCTTTACAATGTCATCAATTTCATTATGAGTATCTTGAATCTAATAAAAAAAGAACATTGGATGTTAAAATACATAGCATTTGAATGGATTATATTTAAGTAGCTACTAGTACCTATTACTTACATGAGCAAGTAGCCATTGTGGAAAGTCGCTATCACTTAATATATCAAGTTCTATATTAGTTATCCTTGGAAGTTGTTGCTTTTTTATTTCACAAAATTTCCTACAAGATTTGAGATTGTCACAAATAATTTCATACAATATTTGAATGTACAAGAACATAACTTATGAGTTAAAAAACTAACTATGAAATTTATTGATCTTGTCATAATTTATTAAGACATATCTATACATAGCTTTTATGTCATCATCATCAAGATTTCTAACTACAACTTGAGAGCCAAGATGTATAGAAATAGATAAACTCCCACAAGGATATATCATTTCTCCATCATCATTTAATAAAACCTTAATTATTTAAGTGGGATGCTATATGTGGTTAAAAATATGAGGAACAAAATGTTGAAACTCTTTCAATCATATATACCCCAACAATTGAAGCCTCTACTCAAGCTCAATTTTCAACTTTTTTCTTCAAGGGAGATAAACAATCTACATTTTGTTAAAATTTTAATTGATAATAGGAGATAACCAACACTTTCATAATATACAAGGATTAGGTAAATGTGAGAATACCTCTCAAATGGATACATCAATTGATGTTGTACAAACCTACCAAATGTTACTTCATATGCAAGGTGATTGGCAAGTGTTCCATAAAATCAAATAGTATTGGAGGAAAAATTTTCTCAACTTTATACAACATCTCAATGGTGTTTTTCTTAAGGTGTTGCATATGTTTTATACACTAGACAATACCGCATATGTCCCTAAAAAACTGCTTAACTCTATTAGTGATTCTCAAATCGATTATGAAAGTAGATCACGAAATGCAATTGTGGGTAGGCCTTTTGCATGAACACATGAAAATCACGAATTTCCACCATAAAACTTGCATTTCATCCATATTTACACAATGAGGTATTTTTGAGGAGTATCCATCAGGTAATTTTAATGATTTTTCCCAAGAGCACATTTTTTTATGTGCTATACTCAAAGTGCATGTTACTCTGAGGTTGTACATTTTCTCATTTGCACCCTTAGGTAATTGCATCTCAGCAAGATTGCAAGGCAACTTTAAATCTTTTTAAGCTTTGGCATTATCCTTTATTTTATCTTTAATATTTATAACAGTATTAAAAATATTGTCAAATATATTTTTCACAATATATATCACATCTAAATTATGTCGAATAAAATTGGAGAGCTAATATGGTAACTCCCAAAATATGCTCTTTTTCTAACCAATTATGTGTTTTGCCAAATCCACTAATTGGTTTTGTGCCATCTAATGCTTTTCCAAAAGTTATATTAGGAAGCCTCTCCACTCCATGATGCATGTTTTCACCGCTTAAGTGAATAGTTGGTGGGTTACTTTTAATTCTTCCTTTACTAGACTTGTAGGCTTATTTTCTATATGGATGATTAGGAGGCAAAAACTAGTGATGACAATCAAACCACGATGCTTTTCCTCCATAATGAAGTTTGAAAGATTTTGTATTTTTCATATAATAAGGAACAGGCCAAAAACCATGAGTGCTCAACTTAAATAACATCGCATATTGAGAGAAATCATTGATTGTTTACAAAAAAATTGCTCTCATATTGATTTTTTTTTGCTGTACATCTCATAAGTTTGAACTTCTATTATTCATAATATTCTCAACACATTTATTAGTAGATGTAAAAACACATCAAGATATTTTTTTCCTGGACTCTATTGGCTTGGAATAACCATATTAAGAAACAAAAAATACTTTTGCATACACATCCATAGACAAAAATTGTATACTATAATACTTACATGCTAACAAGAATAAAGAGTGTTAGAATTTCCAAATACGATGAAGCCATCTATACATAAGCCAAGTCTCCATTATGTGTACCTAATGCAAATAATGGATAAGTGTGATCAAAATGCATCCTCTCCTGTCCATGAGATAGATGTGTCATACTTCCATTTTTAGAGGAAATTTTTGCTTGCCAAGTCATGTGCTCACAAGTCTATCTAGACGTATATAATCTTTTAAGTCTTGAAAAAGGTGGCAAATAACATAGCACCTTGAATGGAACTTTTTTTAAGCTATTAACTTCCTTGGCTTGTACCAAGGATGACAATATACGTGACATACTATGTGATTGTTGTTTCCTTTATAATATAATATCCAATTCTTTACATAAGCACAAATTTTTTGATAACAAAGACCAAGCACAGTAGATTGCGTTTAGTCTTGTACAAGTTTCCTAGCAACTTTTTACCTTGAGGTAAGATGCTTTTAATGGCTGACACAAGTCAATCATATCAAGCTTTAGGCATTTTATATTCTAACTTGAGATTTAACAATTAGGCTACTACATAACGTTTTTGTGTGATTTTTCAAGCCATCCCATAGCGGCTCATTAAAAACCTTTAATAACTCAAAAAACTTTTATGCTTTTGGATTAGATGGTTGTTGACCCCACATTGGATCCAAAATAAACTCAGGACCTATAGCATCCATCATAATTTCTCTACAACGAGATCCTTCTTTATTAGGAACCTTTGAAGAACCCCTAATATCAAAACTTATGTTCAAAGATTCCCCATGTGCAGATCAAATATGATAACCATGGATAAACCTATTCTTTATGATGTGCAAATGTACTTCTCTTTAGCTCAAGAATTATCTATTGTTCCACTTGGAGCATGGATACATTATTTGTCCATAATATATATATATATATATATATATATATTTTAATCATCAAAGGCACAGCGTAAGAACTTCTCAATCCTTTGCACAAATTCATCTAAAAAGAAAATCATTGTTGTCTAAATGCCTTCACATCCAACTACAATTAGTATTCATTGTTTTTGGTAATGTTAAGAAAAGTTAAATTAGTATTCATTGTTTTTGGTAATGTTAAGAAAAGTTAAATTAGTATTCATTGTTTTTGGGCTCTAAAACTTCTTCAAATACAAATTTGGGTTCAAGAAGAATATTTTATATTCAAGAATAAATTCTTGATCAATAAATTAATTATAGTATTTTTTAAAAATATATAAATATTTGTACTTATGAATATATTACTCACATTAATCAACAAAGCAATCCTAAAGTTTCATGAAATTAAATTTGGAATTATTTGTGAGGTAATCAACAATGTAAATATAGTTTGATATTCTCTTACATATTAACAAAATGAAATATTTGGCACTAAAAGTTCAACTTGAAGATCATTTAGTTTGGCATAGGTTTATTGTGTATATCACTCTTAAACTCTTAAGTCATGTTAAAACTCTTCTACATATATAACTAGGTCAAATGTAAAATTATGGTATAATCTTGGGACATCCCTTTTAGCTAACAACTAATGTTTTCAAGAATTAATAAAATATATATTCTCTAATTATATGAAATCAACTAGAAGAGAGGAATATGTTTAGTATAAAAATAAAATTTCAAATTTTAATTTTAATTTTAATTTTAATAAGATTTGCCACAATGCAAAGTTTTGTTTGAACTAAAGCTCTCTTTTTCAAAGTTAATTTGTAATAATTTAAGTGGCCATCGACAATCAAACGCAATAACATGTGACATTAATCTAGTTCATTTTTTATAATCTTTTCAATGTCTAATACCTCCTCCTAATATTCAAGAAGTTCAAGATAGAAGACTTCTAGAGTTCCACTCTTTGTGCACTTCGTATTTATCTCATAAAGTCTTTCCAATAGCTTGCTTGTTTAGAATTGTTTGGTGAAGCTTTATTCCTTGGTAGTGGCATAGGTGTTTCTTCTTCAACTATCAATTCCGCTTCATCAACATACTCAAAATTTGCTAGTTATGGTATTAACTGGAGTTTAGTTTGCTCTAGAATAAAAGAGGTTCATTATTGTGGCATATAAAAAATAGAGAAAAGAGAACTACCTTATGTCGTGATCAATATGATTTTCAAACAATCAGTTAACTTTCATATGTTACTCAAGTTTAAAACATAAATATCAAAATATGTCAACCACTTTTGCAGAAGACTATTAGAGGTCTCTAACCTTATTACTCCATTTTTGAAAATACAAAAATTTTTATTCCTCTAGATTTTGAGTGATCGGCTTAGACATAACTAATATATATGGCATGATCAGCTGCATGCCAGATCCTATCATTCCCAATAGCTACCTCTATCTACTTGCAAATCAGCATCGTGAGTGGGTACTAGCCGGGAGACCAGTCATTGTCAGTTTGTTCTAGTTTTTTCAGGCCTAGTCCTAGGCCTAACCTCCTGTGGCATCCTTTCAGATTTAAACTTCCCAAGGGCATCCTTGAGGGTCTTAAAAATTATTCTATTAGCATATTACATATCAAGACACGTTCGCCACATATAAAATCAGCAGTGTAACTGAAATTGAATATACTATAATTGAATTTCAATACAATAACCAATTGTGGTGATGTGATCGTTTCAGATATCAAATTGTATTTTAAAGCTTTAATATCTAAGAAAACCAGATGTTGAAAATGAACATTTCTCAAGTAAAACCATGCAAGCTTTGACTTTCAAATATACATGAAAATCTATATAATTAAAATATCATGAAAGCATGTATCAATGATCATGCAACAATAGTCTAGCATATAGGTTATTTCACTAGTAAGAAAATCTTGTATTGACAAATATAAAGCTCACCTGGCAGATGCGAAGGAACGTCCCTAGTTGTTGGATGGTTTGTGTTCTTATTTCCTAAGCAATCCAAAGATTATCCTAAGATGACTAGATTTAGTGTTATACTAACTCTTCAAATTGTATTGTCTCTATCTTAATGACCTTATTAGGCTTTTGTGCTTAACTTACTTTATCTTTACCTTGTGTTAGCAACAAGTTCTAAACTTTGATATGCTATCAAACTGTGTCCCACTAAGCCTATGCTTAGTTTGGCTTCATATCATAGTTTGTATCATTATTGAATAAATTGGCTAAAGAATTTACATTGATCCCCTTAATTAGAGTTGGCCTTTAACTTTACTATATTTCACTTGATAACCCTTCCTAGACCTTAATATAATATTAGAGTATTTGAATCCAATCAATTCACCATCCTATCAAATAATTATATATTTAAGCATTACTTATTTAAAGGGTAGATTTAAGCACTAAGTTTGAATCAATTTAATTATTTTGCTAGTGGTCTATTACAATAAGGATCTAATTAGCACTTAATAGATGACATAAGGCTTTGCTATAGTCTAAGTCTTCTTTGAGCAAATTTCTTCAATTAGATAAATTAGATTTTCTATAATTGATCTTTATTCCAATTTACAATTTTAGCTTTCTAGCTTAAGTTAATTAATAGGTCCCAACTGAGTCTTCACAAATCCAAGGCCAAAATTTTTAATTCTTGTCAAAGTTTGATTAATTTATGTTTGATTAATCATAATCTTAGTTTAATTTAATTTATGTTTGGTTATTAATCAATTCCCAATCACATTAAAACAAGAATTTAATCAAATTAACAACTTAACAAATTGAAAATCACCAAATTGAATAGTATTTAAGTCCAATTCAAAGCCTGAAACTAGCTCGAACAAGCTCAAAATTGGATTCCAGTGTTACTAAACTTTAGCCACCAAAGTGCCATCGGGGTACCGTTGTCTGCCACCTTCTGCAACTGTTGAAGATGAGCACCGCCACCACTAGCATGCGAGCTTTGTTGCACTGATCAAAAGCCCTCGACCAATTGCTTATTCCACTGCTGTGGCTGATCAATTCCCAAAAAACATCATAGTGCCACCATTCTACTGCCACGCACCACCACCTCTAATTTCCTTGCCTCCAATGGTCGAAAAATGAAATTAGAGCCACCAATGTGCTCTTCTCCATGAACTTATCATAACCCAGTAGCTGGTTTTGCTTTTCTTTGCTCACCAACATGGAATTGCGGCCTTCAAAAACTGCTGCCTTCAACCTCAAATTCCCGGCATTCCACTGGTCCCTTCAAGTCGATTTTAATACCACTGTGTTCACTGAGCTCAGAGAGAGGTGATGGTCTGATCAATTTTATGTTTTTCGATCACAGTGAGGAAGAGATTTGGGAAAGAAGAGGCAGGTATGCATGTGGAAATTTGATAAAGTGGAGTGGGGGCCTTTTTATATTTTTCAACTTTTTCAAAATCACACTTCAGCCCCTAAAGCTTTCCACCATTTGCAATTTGACCCATCATTTTTTGACCATCTTCATCTTCACCCCTAAATTTCCAATTCAATCCTTGAAGATTTTACCTTTATACATTGCTCACTTAAAATTTCCAATTACGGTCAATTAAGTCCTAATTCAATTATTTCTCAATACTTTAATTTTTGACAATGGTTATTAGACCCTAATTAGCTTAAATATGATTCACCTAAACCCTTTTTCACTTTTATTGTTATTTTCATTGGCTCACAATGTTAGGATTTAATTAATTAAATTTTAATTCTTCTTCTTCTTCTTCTCTCTCTCTCTCTCTCTCTCTCTCAAAAATTCCATTTATGGGGTGTTGCACAATAAACGAATATAGAAAATAATGTATGAAACAAGATGAACTTAAAAAGCAGCAAAACAAGATAAGTAAATAGATAAATAAAATCTTGCCAATATAAAAACAAAATTGTTTAAACTAAGCACAGTTCATATTATCACCACAGTTTAAAAAATCGGACTAGATTGGCCGGTTAGACTGTCAATTAGCCGGCGAATCAACTGGTTTTCTCAAAAAAACTAAAAAACAAAAAAAATACCATATTTTATTAAAACCATTCAGACCAGCCGGTCGAGTGGGTGAATTAGTGAACCGTTCACGGTTTAATTGAACTGGATTGATTTTTTAGTTAATTTTTAAGGAAATTAATTTTTTTTATTTTTTTTATTTTTTTTATTTTTATTTTTTTGTCCAAGTATAAAGTTTGAAGGTTAAGGTATATACCTCATAAGCTATTTAAAAGTCAAAAAAATCCTTAGTTTAGAGTTTAGAGTTTAGAATTTACTTACACACTCTCAACTTTAAACTTTAAACTTGATATATTTAAATTGTTGTGATTATTTATAATACAAAATGTGAAATTTGGATTACAATACTAGACAATATCATTTAAGCTCTTTATGTTTTATATTTTGACATTTTATTAATTTTTAAGTAATATATAATATAAATATATATTTCGTATTTATGACATCACGGTTCAATTGTGGTTCAATTACGGTTTGACCAACGATTAAACTAGTGAACTGTGAACCAGTAAATTTTTCGATTCAATGAATGATTCGATTTTTTGAACATTGATTATCGCACACAAATTGCTTGGACTAGGATTCTCAATTTAAACAAAACCCATGAAGTATTGCAAAACAAAGTTTAATGATTTCTAAGATTGATGCATCATAGTTAAACAATCTTAGCAGTAACTTTGGGATTTATATGATCACCTCCAATGCAACAAGCAAGACTCTTAAATCCATCCGAATGTCTTGTCAGCAAAATTACAAAAAAGCTATCTTTTGTAGAAATAATCACAATTAACTAAAAAAAATTATTGTGTTTCAACACTAGCTAGAGAAGCCAAAAGATCAAAAACATACTTCATGTTTCCGGGCACAAAAAAAAAAGGGAATAGCAACACAGATGATGACGAACAATCAATTGAAGCCAGACAAGCTATACTAGCCATCATATAATTTAACAAACACCAAAAAGCAACAAGGTTCGCCATTTTTGTACATTGCCTTACTGCAATTCACAAGGCTACCTCACAAACTCATGCACCAGGAAAGTAAAACAAAGTAATACAAACACACAACAAAAGTAAAATTTCGACCTGCCTCTCATGGTGTAAGCGCATGCTAAAACATATAAACCATAGAATTTCAAATAGAAAAAACAAAAAGAAACTACTCCATGATAAAAGAATGCTCATACAAGAGCAAGCATAAAAACTAAATCCCCTGTTGTAGAAGTGGCGTCAAGGAACTCATAAATGCTAACAAGTAGAGTAAACAGCCAATAACAAAGTGAAAGCAGTAAAGATATTATTCTAAGAGGAATTTGATCAAACATTTGGTGGGTACAAAATTGTTGTAATTTTGTATATGGAAACAGCCAATAATGCCTTTCAATAGGCTTTACAAGATAACCAAACCAAACAAGATACCAGAACAATTAAGCAGTAAATCAGAAAATGATCAGTTTATCATAAATTCTGGGAAAAATACCTAAACAAACTTATGATATGGTCAAAGATACCTAGCTGTCAATTTTGAGCCAATCTATAATTTGACTCGATTATGATGTTTCTGTAAAGATCTATCCATCGAACATAAAGTTCCATTTATTTTGTTAAATATTATATGAGATGACTATTTTCAGATTAAGTATATTTTTTCACTAAAAAAATATATATTTTTTGTTAAGTTAAAGAATGAACTTTTGGCCTAACTCAAATTCAAAAACTAGTTCAAGAGATGAGGATTGTCCACAATTTATTTATTTCTCTAATGTGGGACACTAACACACCCGTACACCCCAGAAATGAACATTGGATGTGGAATGACAAGAAATTGGGTAACCCAACATTGAGAATGAGTGGTTCTGATATCATGTTAAAGAATGGACTTTGAGCTTAACTTAATCCCAAAAGTGAGCTCAAAATGTGAGGATTACCAAAGACCATATATATAAACTACAACTTATTTATTTCTCTGATATGGGACACTAACATATTATACTACAAGATGACTATTTTAAGGTTAATTTTGTTAAATTTTGAGATGAAAATCTTTTAGTTTTATTTCTAGGGCTAATTATTTTTAGTCATTGGTATATGTGTTTAATCATTAAGTGATAATTTTTCTTTATTTTGATTTTTATGTATGTATACTGAAATATTAATTAGTATGCCTTAAATCATTTTCTAAATTTTTTTTTGGAGACCAAAAACTTTTATTTTAATGTATTAAAATTATGTAGCCATTTTTTATGCCATAACTTAGAATGGATTAGTCCATCTCAAATCCATCTATGATATCTGTATTTTTTTTAAATATTGTAAAATTACATATGCAAAAAAGATTGATTTTAAAATAAAATTTTAAAATTGTTTCTAGTTGGGGGAAAATTCATCTTAGAATTTTTTATCTTGAGATGGATTATTTTCGTCTCAAGCCTTATATAGTTTTTATTCATAAATATCAACAGGTTAATGATGGAACTAAATTCTGTTTGTAGATCGGTCTCTAAATTCGTTTGTGTTGTGTCATTTCTTTCTTCTATCTATTTTAATTTAATTATATTTATACTAAGTTTGAATCCATGGGTGAATCTATCTCTGTCTCTAATTACTTGATTAAATTCAAACGGAATTTATTTTTGTCATTGAATCCGTCTTTGTTTTTATGCAAAACTAGAGACAAAAGAAATCCATCTCTAAATATCCACAAAACTATGTTCTCTTGTAGTGCCGATCTTAGTGTCACCTAATTGATTTTGCGCTATCATATTAATTACTGCATACAAAATATTGATGCGACAATATGATATGATCTAACGTTACTTGTTATTATAAATAGTATGGGATGCACAATACAAAAAAAAAATATAATATCAATGATAAAACAATAAGTGGTAAAGTAAAAGTTCTCACTAATAATATGTATTGAGTGATAATAGCTTTTATCTCGTCATTAATAACTAATTTTGAAGTGACAAGAATTTTTATCTTATCATAACATGACTCAATAGTGACCAAAAAATAATATTTTAAATTGTCATAATTAATAATTAATGACACCCTTTTGGCAACAACTTAGTGATAATAAAAATTGTTAGTATAATTTGTAACATGATTTTTATTATCACCACATGTGTGTCACTAATTTCTATAGTGACAACTTTAAAATTATTATTATCACTATTTAATTTAAAACAGAGGATCTTAAATACTATT
>JACGDI010003537.1:355056-371221 GCA_014898725.1 Jacaranda copaia | reverse complement strand
TTGTGGATCTCTCTCTATATAATAGAATAGAGAAAGAAGAGAGAGAAAGAAAGATTCCTTACATTATGTGTAATGTAGTAATTATCTAAAAATCATTAAAGTGGTAAAATTAATTTTTACCTAATATACATAATTAGTGATATTTTTGGCATTGTTTATTTACTATTTTGCCACTAATTTATCTTTTTCTTGTAGTGGCATGTAAGGTTTAATAAATCATAAATTAATGAATGTCGAAGAATGCTAATTTGAATAGTTTTTATACCATTATATAGTTGTAATACAATTTTTTAATACAATAACTATATTATTAATATAACATAATGCATCTATGCGAAATAAGAGCTAGAGACTTGATACAAAACAGATACTCAGAATCAACAGAAAATACCTTCTTTAGTTGTGGACAGATTAGATGACCAGCCCTCCAAGCCCAAGGTGAAGATAACTTGTACTAGAAATACTTAATCAACATATATACAATTAGGTTCTTTCTTTTGGATCATCTATATATATATATATATATTTAATTCATATTTCATTTCTTAATTCATTTCATGAATGTCATTCAAATTATTTGGATCCATAATTAATTAATTTTATAAAAAAAATTATACACTTGACATTTATTCATGATATAAGAACAGGAGATGAAATGCATATTGCAATAGAGGAATGTTCATTAAAAAATTTAAGTTTGTTAGGCATCCATAACTTTCCAATACATTATATGAACATATATAACAAGCTAACTTGTTGAGAATTAAAATCAAATTCAGGATGAATTGGACTATGGATAGTTCACTATTTTTAGGATATTGTAGTGTTGAATTTTAAAGAAATTGATTTAAGTGATTTCTTCTATTATATAATGTATTTGTTCCATGTCTATTACATCTATATCATATCGTAATTGTGATTATAAGAGAGAAATCAAAGTCTTGTACACCTTTTGAAGACTTTGTCCTTGGATATAGGCCAATCATCCAACTAAGTATTCCTTCTTATATTCCTGTCTCTTTAATATTCTCTTTTCAATTCAAATCTTAATAAAACTACATCCACAAACGTGATGAAGAAAGAGATATAAAATTAAAAACACAAAATGAATGCATCCATATTAGAAAATCATAGGGCCTGTTTGGTTGTGAATTGGGGTATTTTGCCAAAAATTTTTGGCAAAATGATTTTTGAGAAGTGGAATTGGGGAATGTGATGATTGTTTGTTTGTATTTTGGGTGGTAATTAGAGAATGAATTGGGAAAAATGGTTTGTTTATTTGTGTTTTAGGGGAATAAGATATCATATCAATAACTTTTTTGTTAAATTTGTGGGGTAAAATGAATATTTTTAAATTATTTATATATGTATATATATAGATTGTATGAATAATAGTATGTATATACATATATATATATATATTTATAATGCTGAAAGAATGTGTGGTACCTTGGAGAATGTTGTGGAGTTGAGAATGATAGAAATTTTTTAGAAATAAATTTCGTATTTTGAGAATGAGATTAGGAAATATGTGGTGTTTGGTTATTTAAAATTTGGGAGTTGAAAAATAAATTGGGAGTTTCAAACTAAGCAAAGCCATAGTGGATAAAATCCTCACTAACAAGAGAAAAATGATAGATGAAAAGATCATCAAATATTGTATGTGTGTGTCTACATATATATATATATACACATACATAAACTACTGGGTTATGGAAGTTACAATGTCATTTAAGAGGTTGAAAAAGTTCATTTTGAATTGTATCAATTTTACTTTAGTATTTCACGTATTTCATATATATATATATATATTGATATTGCATGCCAAATGGACATAATAAGAAAATACATATTTGGCATCCATAGTATGATATATAAAGATGAAATATCAAATTTAGAATAGAAATTCAAATTAAAGAACAAAACCCTATAATTCATTATAATCATGCCCTCAAAATTGTTTAAGAACAATAAATAAATGTATATATATATATATATATATATCCTACTATGCATGTGTAACACGGTTCGGTGACAAATAAGCTTAGGGAACAGACGTGTGTCTACCAGCTCTAAAGAGTTCTTAATTTAATTCCATACAGGCCCCCACCCCCACCCAGACAAAGTAATTTCCTACATTGTCATGAAACCTAGTGAGACGGAAGAGAAAGAAATAGGTAATATTGCCTATACATATGTGGGCTCTGTTGCATGAAAAGGAAGCAATGCGTACGAAGTATTTAAAAGGGTTTGCTTCAGTTCAAATAATCTTATTAGCTTCTGTGCTCCCAATTTAAATCTGGGAAATTCTAATAGCCTATCAATATATAAAGAAAAACTCAATTCCAAGAATCCGCAAATAAAGCTTAAGGCACTTTGTCGCCGCTGTTTGTTGCCTTTACAGTCCAGGTCTTGTGCTTTGCCTCGAAAAGGAGCTTGTTCTCATAACTGTTCACGTGTATACCAGTACCCACACACACACACATATATATCTCCATATTTATAAATGGAAATTAAAAAAGTCTAAAATTTTATAAAAACTAAAAAATCATGGAAAGTGTCCATAAAAAAAAGTCTTGCAAACTTAAGATATAAAAGCCCATACCTCTTAGCACATGATCTTGTAAAATGTTTAGCCACCCCATGCATTGAAACCGTCAACGGCTTTAATGAAGCTACCTACAGCCCTTCTCTAGTAATGCATGTTATTAATCAGGTCATAACAGTGATCTCACTGATTACTATGAAAAAAAAACAATTAGCTACACTTAAAGGCAATTATAATGTATCACTAAGGTTCTAAAACATAATGATTCTGATATGATGCTTAATTAACCCTAGCTCTTAGGTTGTAGTATGGATCTAAATATATACAAACTTAGTGATGGGTGTTAATTAATTTTCACCCAAACTATGGAGATGTGATTACTTATATTACTCAGCAATTCCCACATATTATTAGTGTTTTTAAAGAGTTTAGCACATCAAGAAAAAAAGTTTGCAAGTATAACTATAAAGAAATTACAATCCTTAATTAACATCTCATCATCATCATCAAACTCAAACGAGAAGGAAAAAAAGAACCTAAATGAACATAAATTTAAAACCCGTAATTAAGAATGGCACCTAACAGGCAAACAACCAGAAATTCATCTAACCTGCATAAGTTTCAGCTTGGAATTCTTGATAATATGTCTCATATTATCAGTTCCAGTGAATGAGGCAAAAAAGTTACCCTTGTGTGAATTTGATAGAGCTAGAATGGCGGCCTACCCGTAGCCCAAAATGCCTCGTTTGGCATTTGAATGGAGTTAAGAAGATTTGGTGGCATTGCTTGAAACAAAGAAGAATCGGCTAAAATTTGCTGCTGCTGTTGATTTTGTAGGGGCTGTCCGCCAATTCCACCAGCCGGCGGGGATCCAAGGGAAGTGCCCTGAACTTGAACTGCATTTTCCTCTTCTTCTAGTGGCAATCTTTCATATGCAGCATTGCTAAACGAAGCCGCCATTATAATAACTGGCCCTGATGCAAGCAGCTGCCCCACCACGCTGCCCCCCAGCACTTGCCCCTGCCCGCCAGATAAATATATCGTCAGCCCACTGGCCGCAGGCGGAGCGGGCGGCGGAAGGAATGACCCAGCCAACGACAAGATCTCGAACCTCCCGTGCAAAGTCATGACTGCACCTGGGGCCGCTGGTTGCCTTAGGGTTACATTAGTCACGTTGCCAGTTCCACTCATAATGCATACCCCTCTCTGGCGGCGCCGCGCAAAGTTAGTCACACCGTCAATGACGTCGCAGCCGTCGGAGATTTCCATGACGTGGGTCCGCAAGGCGTTGGCGCTATCGCGCGTGATGATGATTGGCGGTTTGGGCTTGTTTTTGGAGCCGGCGGGTCGGCCTCTTGGCCTTCTGTTTGCTGACATTTCTCCTTCTCCAGCCGCTGCGGCCGCACCGCCGTTTGGGGAATCGCTCATGCCCTCTTCGCGGTTACGCTTCTGCGCCATGTTTAGGCCACTGGTTTCGCTTTGTTCGTCTTCTGAATTTTGGTTCTGGTGGTGGAATTGGTGCTGCAAATTGAAATCCCTCCTGTGGAAAGGGGGTGGAAGTGAAAGCCCATCCATGTTTTTTTTCTCTTCTTCCCTTTTGGTTGGTGAAACTTGTTTAGAGTTGCTACAAAAAGATTGAAACTGATTAGCAGTACAATATAAAGGGTGTAATTATTCAAAAAGATTGATTAGTGGAAGGAAAAAAGGAGAAGGGTAGGACTTTGGGCTTCTTTCTTTTCTCTCTTTTTATTGTAGCTTTTGTAGCTCACTTTGTTGGGGTTTCTTTTCGGGGTTGTTTAATGAATCAAGGTACTCATGACAGTCTTCACGGCCATATAAAGAAGATGGAAAAAGAAGTGGAGTTTTTGGGTGTCACCCACCAAAATTTCAGCTGAATCCACCATCTTTCCACTTTCCAAAAACTCTTGACGGCGGCGTCATATATCACTAGCTAGGTAGGATATTAATTTGTATCTAAGTTCTCTTATGGTGATGGATATGGGGTGCGGGTGTGGGTTTGTGCGTGCAAGAGCGCTCGCGTAGAGGGTTTTCAGACAATTGAAGTTGGTAGCTAGCGATTGAGCTACGCAGATTTGGTAGCCTTCTTGGATTTCAAAGGGCTATGTTTTCAGATTAGGGTTCAAATTTTGGTACACGCTACTATTTACTTATGAGCGGCGGAATCCCCGCCCCCCCAAACACACACACACACACACACACACACACACTTTCTAATGTATGTGTGTATATATGTGTATGTATTTACACCTCAGCAAACTGTTAAAGGTGATAGTTTTTATATTGATGTAGCTCGAAGTCCCCTTTCATCAAATTCAACTACCCTTTGTCCATATATTTTGCAAAGTCTCAATCAACTTAAAAGGAAAGGGCACTGGTTAAGGTTTTCTGTTTGTTGTAATAAGATCTATACGTGAGAGGGTTATTAAATAAGGTACTATAACAGTAGTTTTCACCCCAACACTAGTTATCAAGACAAGATTTTTTACTCAAATTAATATCTGTGTTCCTAAAACCAACTGCCTGGAAACTTTTTTGTATGCAACCGATATAACTACTTCAAACCCACATGACTAAACAATTATAACAAAAGACTATATAACATTAGCATTTGAAGAAGAATTAAATGGGTTGATTACCTCAAAAAATTTGTCATTAGCTACTTTTTTTTTTCTAGATTTCGGTAATCCCCCACATGCAATAAATATTGTTGACTTGATGAATGACTTGATGAATTTACCACAACAGAAGAGAACAAGGAATTATATATGTTAAAGGTGCAAAATTAATATACATTGAAATAAATATAGAGGGTACTGATCTAGAACTTCATTCTAAGATTTATTAAGGTACAATCTCATGAAAGTAGAGGCGTGTGTGTGTGTGTGTAAAAAATAAATATCCTCATAGTAAATAGTGTACAATTGGTTTGTTTAAAAAAGATTACTTGAGCATCCGAAATCTTTGAGACTTCTTCTATGTATTTGTTGTCAACCAATCGAGCACAGCATGGGATATCTAGATACAAGAATACATCATGGGTCCTATCTTTAGTTCACTTAATAAATTAAAGAGAGAAGACTTCTGTACATGTGTGTGATTGATGAAGGAAAAAATTATTTATGCATGTCCTCCAAGAGAAACAAACCTATATCTTATTATTACTAGTTATATATCTATAATATATAAAAGGAGAAGGGGTCTATTACACCGAATTATAATATATCTATTATACCCTTATATATTTTAATTGGTAGAAAAAATTTTAAGGTCTCGATCAAATGACATTTTACTTCTAAAATAGAGTAATCATTTAGTAACTACTAATTTCTATATTCTCCTTTTCTCCCTCTACTTTTGTTACTTTCTCTATCATAATCCATAAAAATCAACCATAAATTTTATTATAATAGTATAATACATTTTTATGATATATTTTATATCATAAGATGAATTATATGGATAATGTAAATTGCAATGCACACAAGACAACGTGCCACGATAACTAATATATATGTGTGTGAGAGAGATAGAGAGAATTCATCACTTACCAACTAGAAAAAATAATTAAATCATTTTATGATCAATATTGTCTGATAAGATTTTTTGTCAATCTAGGTTTAAAGTTGTTGATTTTCTAGCTAAATCCACATTGCATAATTAATTATATATGTGATCTGCTCTTTAATTCCTTAATTTATTTGTATAAAATCTTAGCTAGAACTAATTAAGGGGCCAAGAATATATATATATATATAGAAAGATAGATAGATAGATAGATCAATATTGTAAATGTGGATATGGATGAAGTAATTATACAACAATAAAGGACAATCGTAGCTGGCAAATTAACTTGTGTTGTGGCCGCTTGGGATGCAACAGCATGTGGGGCGGGGCGGGGCGGGGAGCGAGACAGAGAAATTATTGATCAATTTTCCCAAGAGCCACAATGCAGCACTATGGGTCTGGAAAGTTTATATATCTCGTCTGATTGTATTAATTCTTAATGTTGAAGAGAGGGTCCAGGGACGAGAGTCGAGAGTCGACAATATGCCAATGGAGACAGAATCCACGTGTCTTCTCCCCCGCGCTCTGTGGGTCTATTCGTTGAACAATTCCCAGACGTCGCTACTGGTCCTCACTGGCCCAGCCATTCATCCAAAAGACACTTACATACATACGTATATATATATATATATATATTTATATATATGTTTGATTCCTTCAAGGCATACATCTTTTTATCCTCCCCTCCTTGTCATAAGTTCCCTACAATTTTCATTAATTCCTCTTTTTACCCTTTTCTCTTTCCTTCTCTTTGTTTTCACTTTTTCTCATTTTTAATGTCGAAATATTTACAGAATTAATAGCGATCATGTATAGATCCTAGATGAATATTTGCAAAATATTGAAATTAAAGTCTCATAAACGGATCGGGTTTCATGTGATATCTCACGTGGACGATTCATGCCAATAATTCGAAAAATGATTTGTAAATAATTACAATGACTTTTTGACAACAATTTAGAACAAAGATTTTACCTTTTTTTTCAACGTAAGAATAGATATAGATATATATATATATAGTTAAAAAGTAATTGTTGTTTTTATTTTTTGGAGAACATATTGCAAATGACAAAGATAATTCTTATAACAAGTTTGTAGAATTCAATTATCAAATCAAAAAAAGTAAAACTACAAACTCTACAACTAGAGGCATATATTAGGTACACAAATGAATCCATTTGGGTTCGAACACTAAACCTCCCATATAATAAGGGAGATTTGATGCCACTGAACTGTAAGTCACTAAGCAAAAAGTAATTGTTAATTAGAAAATATTATTTTTTTAATTATTGTGCTCATAATTTCTTATCTGAGAGTGTAAGCTTGGAATGTGGCAAAGTGATATAATGTAATTAGAAATGCAACAAATTAATTATATATTGCATCTCCAGTATTAATTAATTAATTGGCGACTATATTGTCGCACATAAATTGCTGCAGGAAATTTGAGTGAATTTATATAGTGAATTTCTTTGACAATTTAGAATAATTGTTTCAGAAGGCATGAACAATGGCGAATAGTTATTACTGGTCTATTTATCAAAATTTGGCCAAGGAAAGAGGCGTGCTTCAAATAAATTATTTGTACACGTTTCTTGTTAGTATAAATAATCTGTTCTTTACTATATAGGATTACAATGTTTAACCACAATCTCTATTTTTTTCAAATTTTAAGCTTTGGGTACTTTCGAATTTGTTTATTCCTAACAAAAGTTCTAATTCTTGCAGGTTATTCGTAAATATGCATTTATTGGTTTTTTATTTTTAAATTCTTAATTTCCTAAATCTAAATGTTATTGATAATTGATTATTCATATAAAAATGCATTAAATTATTTGAAACTTAAAATTAATTTAGTCAAACAAATTAAAAAAATTGTAACATTTAATTAAGAATAGGTGATTGTTACAAAATTGAATTAATTATTTGGATTGATTACGTATGATTTTAGTTCTTTTATTCCTGCTTTAAAAAATTACTGTTTGACTATTTATATATGTAACAATGACTTTTGTGTTTTTGAAAATTTGTTGCATTAGGAAAAGTTTTATTTCAGTGCAAAAAAAATATTATATTAGTGATAAAATAATAAGTGGTAATATAAAAATTATTACTAATGATATGTATTAAGTAACAATAATTTTTATTTGTTACTAGTGATAATTTTTTAGGTGACAATAATTTTTATTTTATCACAATACAGCTCATTTGTGACAAAAATTAATGTTTTAAATTGTCACCATTAACAATTAGTGATCCCTCTATGGTGATAATCTTAATTGTCAATAGTGACAACTTAAACACTATTATTATCACTATTTAGTATGTAAAAATTATTAAGATGATATAATAAAATCTTTTGTAACCTAATATATACAATTAGTAATGATTTTTGTATTGTCTCTAACTTATATATATTTTTAGTGTTTGTTAATTAATAGTCATAAATGCATTAAATGGTTTTTTACATATAAAATTAATTTAATATTTAGTTAAACAAACACTAGAACATTTATTTCAAGTTAATTATTAAAATAAATGTTCTTAATTCACTCAAAGTGATTATGTACAATTTAAAAAAATAGCTTGCCTGTGTAGAAATAAAAACTTGTAGGCAAAAATACAAAAATGGTCCTACAATTATACTCTACTGGCAAATTTTAACTTTATTTTTTCAAGCCATAATTTGGTACGCTAGTTTTTGAATTTTGGCAATTTGAGGACAATTTCAGCCTAATTGTCATTGCAACTTGCCCAATCCTACGTGGCGCCACTTGTCCTCCAGTCCTCCTTTTATCCTGGGTGGAAATGATGTGGCAATTCAACCTTTCACGTCAACAAAATATAAACAATAATAAATAAAAAATAAATCTGTATATAAAAATAAAAAAAAATAAAGGCATAACAAATAAAAAAAGCCAAAATCGGGCTGGTTGCAATGACAATCGAGTTGAAAGTGTTTTCAAATTGCCAAAATTCAAAAGTTAGTGGACCAAAATTACAGCCTGAAAAAATAAAGTCAAAATTTGCTAGTAGGGCATAATTAAAAGACCATTTTTACATTTTTGCCAAACTTGTACAAAATATTTTACTAAAATTATGTAATTTAATTAGGTATATTTAGAAAATAACTTCACTTTGTACAAAAATGAAGAATCAATTTGATATGGGATAGTCTAACATGAAGCTCAATGTCAGTTCCATTCAACCCAACAGGCCCACTAAGCCCAACATCAGTTTTGGAGCTAATTCATTAGACAACAACTATCTGATCGAGTAAATTATTGTTGACCGGGTTCGACGGGACGCGTCAACTATTATAGCCTGTTTTGCCATGTACCAGGTCGATTACTTAAATGATCGACCAGCGAGGTCAGGTCGACCGTTGTCAACCTCAAGTTTTTTTCTCCCGCGCTGACTCAAATCCACGTCGTATTTATTATTCTGTCAGACACAATGCCTCTACATTAATGACATGTGACTACCGGTACAGTCGCTGCCACTAACTCTGCCACCAACCCTGTCACCACCTTGGGCAGAGAAGCGCCTACCAGAAGTATTTTTCACCTTGGAAAATAAGAGATTGTGCCACCTGGAATAGTACCGAGATTTGGAATAACCATTAACCCCTCGGTGAGGATTAAAGCCCACATCACCTGACAAGGGCACCTTCGACAAATCGTGCACCAAGAGAAGACTATAAATACCTCACAGCCCATCCACGCTCAAAGTAATACCAAATACACCATAAGCTTTCTATATTCTGTTCGATTACCTCATCTCGACCAAAACTGACTTAAACATCGAAGTGTCTTAGCGGAAGGCACCTCGACTAGTTTAACGTGTGTTGATTGTTGTAGATCTCAAATCTCGAGAAGTACACAAGTTGAATTACTCGACTTCTCTAGTTGGATCAACCCCAAACAATATCCCTTTACTTTAAACTATTTTCAACCACACCACGAATACAGCTTGGCTTCTCTTCCTAGGTTTTCTTTTATTATTTATTTATTTTGAACTCCTTCAGTTTTCCAGACACATTTTTTGTTTGTTTACAAATTTTGATAGACATTTTCATTTAATATTTCTTATATAATACTACACCCGCTTACCTTTCCTGTTATTATACATGCATTCTTTGCATGAATCTTGTGCATGTGGGATAATCAGCAAGTCTTAATTGAACTTAATTGGCTCATCAAAGATTGTAAGTCAACCATCTTTTATTAGTCCAAGAATTCCCAACTGCAAACTTTTTCAAGGCATTATCGATCTTTAGTTTGGTGATTCTTCGCGCATCATGAGCTGCTTTTTTCTGGCATTAATCTTCCCTTTTGATAGAGTTGAAACAACCTTTGTTAGGAACCTCGCTTGGTTTAATTAGGATCATTAAAACAACATCTTTTGCTGCCACTTTTATAATTAAACCCGTAAAATTTCTCTCATTTCTCTCCTATGAATAGGGACTAGTGCTGGTGCAGTTGTTGTGGTTGCCGATCCAATGGATCACACTTATACAATACAAATTTATCTTAGACTTGATTGAAATGTAACAATTGGACTAGTTCCACTGGGAAAATTGTAATTTTTGTTTTATAACTTTGTTCGATTTGTCTTTTTGTCTTATAAATTATAAAATTGTAATTTTAGGCTTATAAGTATCATAAAATTATCATTTTTAGTCAGTCATTTATTGTAGACAAAAAAATTTATTGAAAAATGTGACATGACTTGCTGGGCAAGTGGTTATTTGGATTTTTTGCCTTGTTCCAAAGAAAAATAAAAGTTAACCTTATTAATGGGCATATCTAGTGTGCTTATTTCGTCTTGTTTCAAGATTAGTAGCTCGTCAATTTGGTGGAAAGTTTTCCTCCAATTCACCTGTTTTCCTCTTCTACTTAATTAATCCACCACTTCCGCCAACCTTGAAAACGCCATGTGAGCATTTTTATCTTTTTCCTTAGTTAATTTGCAACATTTTTTTTTAATAAAATATATTTACACACATATATATATATCTGCACATATATTTATATATATTTATATAATATATGTTTATTCATTAATTAAAAAATAAAAAAATCTATGATACCATATTAACAATATAGTTTTAACTTATATACCTAAAGATGATATGATTAAATTTAGGTATTTATTAATTTAAAAGTGAATGTAGATAGCAATTATTATTATTATATTTAATTCCAAAAAAAAAATACACAAAAATGAACTTCCCTGACCAGCCGCATGACCAGCGGCCAAGGCGGCTGGCTGGCTGGCCATGATGGTTGCCTAGCCAGCAACCGCCTACCCAAATCTGGGCAAGCGACCCATGGCCATGGCCGGCCACGGGCTGGCAATTGCGAGCTGTTGGGGCTGGGTTGTTGGGGTGTATATATATTGTATATATATGGATGTATATTTATATTTATGAATATGTGTATATATACTTATATAATGTATATTTTTATGTCTGTGGCATTTTTTACTTTTTCTACTACCAACCAAGCAAATCATGTTAGTTGGGTTTCTGCCAACAAGGCCAAATCCCCAAAAATAGGCACACTCCAATGTGCCATGTCAAATTTTTTGATCACTTTTTGGATCTCTGGCAAAAAAAAAGAACTAAATGTGATAATTTTTTTATACCCGTAAAGCTAAAATCATAATTTTACAATTTATAGGATAAAAAAATAAATCGGGCAAAATGACAGGACATAGAATGTAATTTTGCTTAGTTCCACCCTGCTTCTTCTTTTGGTTGAGATAGAAGTTGGTTTTTTATCTTTAAGATGAATTCAGCCTGCACTAGTGTTAATAATTAGCCAACAATAATCTCTCAATATATGACCAACTCTGAAAGATTAGCACCACAACAAATGCTTCGAACTAGCAATTGAAAGTGCATTTAGCTCTCTTTCTCTCAACACTAGAACCAAGGATATCATGATACTATGAACACTAAATGCCTTCACATGCAAATTGATTGACAAATTTAAATGAATAAACTAAGAGGATCTCTATGGAGCTGTTGAAAGATTCCAATGAATTAACATAATTGTTAAAAATATCTCAATTAAATTTACATGTTTTTTTGGAACAATACAAATTGAATAGATTACATATTTGTTAGCATTGATTGAAGAAACGATCACAACTATTAAAGGTGCGCTAACAAGCAATCATATATTTTAGAAAATTTTCATGCACTCATGTCACTCCTTTCAAGTTCTGCTTGGGATTGACGACTTTTCATTTTCACACTTTTTCATTCTCAATTTACTCATTTTAAGTAGTCTTACTTTGGCACTAATTTGTTATTTACCCAAAATTGATTTTGAATAATTAAAAAAAATATTTACATCTATGCTTGGTATAAATTACAATAATTTAAAGTACTTTCATTAGCAATAAATGAGACTCAGTTAATTAAGTGACATTTCATATTTTGGTTCTGTTATTAATGATTGTAAAGCTCTTTTGAAAGAGTTCACTAATTGTCATGTGTGCTTTGTTTGTTGTTCAGTGAATTAGGTGGCCCATAGTATTGCTAAAGCCTATGTTTCAAGGTTTGAAGTTATTTGGTGGGAAGATCACATCACTTATTATCTCTTTGATGCAATTTCCTTTGAGAAGCAATGAAATTACTCCTTTTTAGTGTCAAAAAAAAAAAAAAAGTGATCAAGCTTTAGAGAGTATTTAGGTGATCACGTATTAGCTTTTCAAAATATCTTATAAGATGTTCAACATCTTTTAAGTTAATAAAAAGTGTATGGTAATTTTTTTTAAAAAAAAAAGGTTATAAGATCTTAAAACAAGATGTTAGGAACTTATAAGCTCTTTTACAAAAAAGTAAGAAAACTCTAATTTATTTTTAAAATCTTAACAAGCTCCTTCATTTCTAGATATTTTAATTACAAAATTGCCATTATTAACATCTGTCATTATCAACATCTTATAAGCTCAAAAATCTTATTTATTAAAACACTTCAACAACTTCTTTTAAAAATAAGATCTAACATCTTATAAGCTTAAAAAATATTTTATAAGATGTAGGAGCTTATAAAATATTTAAAATAAACTTAGCCAAACACCATCTTATTCTAGTTAGCAATTGAACTAGTATTCCAACACTAGAACATAAACTCCACTAAAAATCACGCCTCTTTTTTCGTCTCCTATATACCCCGATTGTATTCATTTGGGGCAGATTGTAAATTTGGTGAAACAAATGAATAAAATTATTTCTTTTTAAATTCAATTAAAATTTTCTATTTATATCGAAGATGAAAATTCACGTATAATTGTATTTATTATTTCCATCGAGGATTAGCATCTAACATACATGAAAAAACTATTAAATAATAATTGTATATTTGTCAAAATCCAGATTAATTCTGAAAAACCTTTGGATCCAAGCCCATTTTCAAAACATTGTGTAGAATGGCATGTCAGTGGAGGAAGTATAAATTAAGAGCAAGGTTTTGAAAATCAGATCGGATCGGCCGATTCGACTGGTACGATCGGTGATCGGAGCCCAGTTGAATTAGGTTGAGCCATAAAAATTGGGAGCGGTCAAAACCGGTCAAAACCAGACCGGTTCAACTGGTTAATTTTTTTAAAAATTTTTATTTTTTTAAAAAAAAAGAAAAGAGAAAATTATGTTGAAGATGATGATTAAAAATTTTGGACATGTAATTTTTTGAAACATAAATTTATTTTTTTAAAATTTAATGAAGTGGTAGTTATATACGAATGTTTATATTTAATTTATTATTTTATTTTATTTAATCTCTCTGAAATTATATCAAATATTTAGCATAAAAAATTTATTTTTACTTGAGTTGAAGTATGAAACAAATGATTATTTAAATTAATGTAAAATACTATTTTTTATTGATTTATAGTTGACTAAATTTTAAATATTATTATTTTTTTAAAAATATATTTCAAAATAAGTAAGTTAAATTTTTTTTTCAAATAATATTCTTTCTATATAATCGAAAATTTTATTTTTTAATAATATTAAAATATTATATATTTATATATATATTTATAAAATTAAATATAATTATTGTGTCATTATAACGTCATACTGATTCTATCACTGATTAAATTAATTAAATCAATTAAATTAATAATTAGTAATATTATTGATTTATTGTCTAGTATAATTTTAAAAACATTGATTAAGACTCTTTGGTAAGGAAAGACAAAAGAAAGGGTTGACCGAGCACGCAAATTTGAAAAGAAATGATCAGAGAGGACACGCAGAAGTGAGATGTATGGGGGCAACAGAAACGACGCGTGGGATGCGCTGACACCACAATACAGCACCGGCGCCCCCACATTACCCTCCGCCTGCTTTGCTTTGCTCACTCTCATTATTCTGCAATTACCGGAAACCCATGTAATAAAGATCCTCTTTGTCGGCCCTCTCAAGTGCTGTCGACTCTACGTCCATACTATATATATATATGCTTTTGATTTCAAAATTATTTCACTGTTGATTGGATATATGTTTTTATCTTTATTTTATATTTTTATAATTTCTAAAAATTGAAAAATTAATTGGAGTTTTGTAAATAAAATAAAATTATATTTAAATATTTTATTTTAAAATATAATTAGAGTATGTATATGATTGAAAATTTAAGTTTTTTTTATTTTTTATATTGATTCTAAAATTTGTTTTTGAAAATATATACATTTTGTGAATTTGAAATAATGTGATAGTAAGAAAATATAGTAGATGTAAAAAAAATTAAAAATAAAAATAGCGAATACTTTCCGTGAAATATGTAACAATTGATAGTTTTTAATTTTTAAATATTGATAAAAAGAGAAATAAAGTTTGAAAAAATTGGAGATCAAATATTTTTTTTGAAGTACGAGTTATCAATCTCCATCTCTTCTATTCTCACGTATTAATAACGGACGGTTAATAGTATTCAATATTATATATTCCATGAGGTGAAAAATTCTAATCATCAACATTTTATATACTTATTGCATTTAATAAATATTGCTCGTGCAAAAGTCATATCCATTGATAACTGAACTCTATTCATTATTATAGATGCCATAAGTTGTAAAACCATACTCTTTGTTAATCTATATACTCTTTTTGAATTTAGCAAAAAAACAGCTCATACAATTATTATATGTACATACACAATTAATATATATATATATAGATAAACAGTATGTTTAGTCACGCTTATTGCTATTACCTAGCTTTTTCATGTTTTTAAAATAAAATTATCATTTTCCCTTTTATGAACATTGGGACAATTATTTTGCAACATTAAACGGGTCAAAACGTCCAGAAGGAACTAAAACCATATGTATTTTATTAAGCCCTTAAATTAAGATTTCATATGATAAGTTACGAAGATTAGATTTATGAAAGTTGTAGTAAGAGTTTAAGGCATGTTATTCCAAATAATTAATTTTGCCGTCAGAAGATTTTCGGTGGATAGTTATCAACTAATTAAATGTGTTTGTAGCGTTTCGAATTGAAGTAAAATTCAAGATCTAACTGTAGGATTTCGTTCAAATTAAAATAAAAAATTCCATACTCACATCAAAATTAAATATTAGGAGTGGATAATTTATCGTATATCAAACCCTCCATCCATTTTTAATGATTTTAAGCATACGGCCCCAATATATGTCATCAGGGAGCTAAATATTTATTAACCTTAGATATGTTGACAAACCCGAAAAAATATCAGTAAAAACGTATAGAACTCGTATTGTTGTCTTCTCTAATTGTTATCCCACCCCACCAGAATTGTCCCATGAGATACTTTTTATCGCATTCTTGCCGTCAACACAGAAGTGTGGTCGTTCTGACCCAAAACCAGCCTTTTGTGATTTTGATAACTCCGGGGTTTCGGCTGTTTAGCCCAGCAAAAGGCAATGGCATTAGTTTTTTGCCAACGTACGTCCTGCTGAAAATGAATGAGCCCTTCTGTGGAAACAAATTAACGCATTTATCTCCTGGATATATATATATATATATATATA
>JACGDI010003537.1:323578-354956 GCA_014898725.1 Jacaranda copaia | reverse complement strand
GTTTGGGTTCTTGCAAATGCATCCATTCAATAAACCTACACCAAAATATAGACGAGCTTCAATTAGATAAGAAATGGTGAGAAAAATAAAGATGCCCACGAAGATTTCGATGCAATTGAAATAAAATAAGATTTTCAATCTGCATTTATACTATTTAAAAAAATAAGGCTACTTACACTCACAAAGTAACAGTCTTTATACCACCACACCAAATTATAGATTACCTAAAATAATCTTGATCATATCTATATTTTTTTATTTAGAAATATATAAATTCCCATTCATTCTCCATCTCTCCAGTGCCAATAACTCCTTCACTCATTCCCTAACTCCCCATAATTCATAACTCCCTTTCAAATAATATCTTTCTTCAATCTTTCTTTTGTATTTGTCAGAGGGCATACTGTCCATGTATTCTATCTTATATATTTTGATTGCAGCAACAAAGAAAGCTGTAAAAGTGCTGAATTTAGACTCTGCTGCTACTAGTGCAATGCAATGGCTCAAAAGAGAAATTCTCTTCTTCAATACATGGTGTTGGTGGCTTTGCCCTAGAAGAAAGCAACCATGATGAGAAAGCTGCTAAAAAATAAAAAGAAAATATCAATAGAACGTTTTAAATATTTTTATTTTCATTTTTATTTTTATGCTGTAGATAGGATTTGATATAAGATGAAAATATGACAAAGGGAGATATGAATAGGTTGAAGACAAATGAGAATGCATTGAGGACTGGACAAGATTGGATAAACAAAAATGCGGATGCCAAGAAAATTAAGATCTTTTTTTAGAGTGTTTCTGAGTGATCAATGCATAACATAATTTGTATATTAGTGTTCTTACTTCACTTAAATTACCATTATTTCTTCTCGATCAGTTTAATTTATTTATTTATTTATTTATCCTATAATATTTTATATTTGCTTCTCTTAGTATAAACAGTGGTCTTAATTTTAGCACCTATTATTTTCCAGACAGCACCATCTATTAGTTCAATTGAGAGTTATACTTTCTCAAGATGATAAATAGGTTAGCATGGTATATACTTTCATGGAGAACCATAAAACACTTAAAAATGGAGTTGAATATTAATCATATTGGTTCATTGCTTAAATTTTTCTTTCAATTTTCGTTTTATATTACAATGAAAAAAAATAATTTCACATTTCTAAGATGAATAGATGAAAATATGGATGCATGCGAGGACCTCGTGCAAACGTTACTAGTTTACCAGAAGGCTCCTGCCAAACAAAAATCCTTTATGGTGCTTTCATCAGAAGCACAGGCTAATTAAGAAGCCAATTATGGCCCTAAATTTGTGGGGACAGGACTAGTATTCAGGTGCGGTCTGTGTTATATGAGAAAAGAGTGTTGATTGCAAGTCTTGTAAAAACTAATTGTCTATAATTTCAAGATACTGATAAATCTTCCAAGTCTAAAGGGGTATCACACAAAAGTACTGGGAACATGATTATAGTCTCACGGCAGGTGCGCAAAACTAACACCCCATCTTCACAAACTCTTAGCTTTAAGTACTCATAATTACCTTTGGAAACTCTTGAGCAAACTTACCCACCAGATAATATTGTTTTCAATCAATTTAAACAACAGAACGGCCACAATGAATATCAGTCTGGTGATTCATGTAAAAACCGTCATTTTTACAATACTCAATCTTCCTGTCAAAGACCTGGCGCTTCATTAAAAATAGAGCAAAGGTTATGTAACTATGAGTCGTCTACAAAGCCACGTTCAGATATCAAAGAATGAAGCTCTTGAGCTTTCTCATTGCTAAATCCCAAGGCAGTCAATATTTCATGGCCTGGTGATTCTTCTTGCTGCCACAATCCAAGAAGTAGGTGTGTAGTTGTAATTTCCCCGTTCTCACCTGCATTGCATGTACAAAATATGGCAAGCCAGAGAAATTCAATCCTTGTTTGGGCAATCACTGGTTGGAATGGGAACAGTAGGATACAGGTTCTGCAAGCTATAAGGGAACTTCTGTAATAGAATAAATGTTCCCACCTTTAAGGTTCAATGAGATGATGGGGAAAAAATATCATATCAAGCAATCCAAAGTCCAAACCATTTCATAATGATACTCTTATACTTTAGTTTTAAGTAATGAATGAGTTTGTGAACAAATTTTATGTCCTACAGTCTCAGTAGATCCCAGTGAAACAAAAATGGATCCCCAGAGGGTTTCATGCATATGCTCAATTTTCTAAACCTGTTATTAGGGCCTGGGCTTACCACATCTGACCTGCTAGAAAGCCCCCCCCCCCAAATCCCCTCAAATACATGTTAGAAGCACCCAAAGGCACATTCCATTGACTTTACATGCAATAGGCAGATTTTACCACAGGGAGACTTTTAATTTTACATGCAGGAAGCAGGTACGGCCAGCTTGCTGCAACTTATCTATAGAAAGTTGAAGTGGACTAAATCTAGGTTAAAAGAGACTACACAGTTTAACATGACTTGGTCCTTGAAAAAGCTAGCCAACAAGACCAGATGAAATTTAAATATTTGTATTTACAAAATTTCATATTCCATCACACTTTGTTTGGTTTAGGATTTTGGTGAGGAAAGAAAAATGTTAGTGAAACAGAAAATAAAATCAAAGAAATATAAAATTTCAAATTTGCTTGGTCATCTAAGGAAAACAATAAGGAAAGAAATGGGAAAGGGATGTTAAAGAAGGAAAGAACGCCAAATAAGATTTTCCCTCATTTTTCTTACCATTTTGGGAGGAGAACTAATTTTCTTTAATTATCTTATGTTCTTCCTCAATTTTTTTACTTATATTTTCCTTACCAACCAAAAAATCAATTGTTTTACTCAACATTTTCTTTTTCTTTAGGCATCAAAATTCTTATACCAAACATATTGTTAGAATTTTTCTTGTCCACTAGATTATACAATAACACAATATTTGCACACTCAAAGAAAGCCAATAGGATACTAAAATTAGAAACCAATTAACTATCAGTAAATTCCTAGTTATTCACGACAAATGATGTAGGGCAAATTCTAAGAACCAAGCTAGTACATAGATTAGCCAACTGAACCAGGAAAAGGAAATCTCACCAGATTTAAGCTTTTCTTCAATAGCCCAATCAAGGGCCCTTTGAGCTGCTTCAGTTAATGGAGGATGCTCAGGACTGAAGAAGAACAAATCTGGCTTTCCACGCAGCTTCAGAATTTCATCACGCACTTTAAGTAGTGTAACTCCATTTGCACGCAAGAATTTTGAAGCAAAACTAGTTCCTGGCAACTAAAGATACATAAGATAGGTGTACAATTCTCTCAAGCAAATAACTACTTATCTTACTAATTACTTCCAAAGATGAATAAATTAAAACGTCAACTGCTATTTTCTGTGCAAAAGTGCTAGTTGGATCATTTGACTAACATCTAAACCAATGCAGTTAATACAAAGCTTCAAATTTCTTCAGCTATCAATGCAAAGTGACTGTATAACTCTGTCTAAGCTAACCTTTCAATTGTCAGATAGACTACATTCCACCATTCAGTAGAAGGACAAAATTAGGCCTGTTCCCTGGTAATGAAGAAGCATTACTTAATCATATGGTCAGTATGATCATTTTTTGTAGGCCATTACATCAATTTTTATTGAGCGTCAACCACTTCTGGAGATAGCAGAACTGAAAGCATGTTTTCTTTCAATATCATTAATCTTCCATGATTTAACATTGTGCTCAATGTTAGTTAATAATGTTTGCAATAAAGGTGTCCAATATATGTGGACCAAGACAAGCTCTAGGCAATGTATATATCCAATAACCATAACAGAGACAAACATAAACATACAAAAAACCAAGGAGGAAAAAAATGAATGACCTTCAATCAAGATCCCCATGAGAAGAGCTTCTGTGCCAGTGTTTGGAGACTTGATCTTCCTTGCTTCCAACTCAGCCATTGCAAATGACTTTATTGCCTTTGATGACCATCTAAATTTCACTTAACCGAATTCATAACACTTCAAGCCCAACAAAAAGATACCAAATGGAACAAATACACTATAACAAACAAAAATACTCATCAATCAAGCTCTCAACCACTCAGTTCCACAAGAAAAATAGTAAAATGGATATGAAATTCAGACTCACTTGGGAATTTTCTCACTGGCAGCAACACTCTCTGGCTTTCTGCAAGTTCATTAAAAAAACTCAGCTTCTTCACATATAACACCACTTGGTTCATGCATAAGCACAGAAATTCCAACTGCACATTTTTATCAAATTTCATACGCAGTGGTCCCTATACTTAAAATGAACTCAAACGTGGAACTTTGTAGAATTAACCATCAAAATCTGAATAAGAGTGGAATTAATGTAGATGCAGGCAAAATGATCCTATGCTTACACATATAAGCAGTTCAAGATTGGCGCTTAAATGTAAATCAAGATTTCCACTTCGTGCCATGAACCACTAAAAATTTAAATACCTTCTCAAATTAATTAACAAGACATCCACCCCTTAAATGTCCAAATACACACGCGCGCATTTGTCTCCACGGCGAGACAGTCAACACATTAATTATACATATTTCGTTAAGCAGTAATGAAAGAATTACAATTGTATCTTGGAGATATTCATAAATTATAAAAAAAAAAAAAAGGGCCCAAACTGATATATATATATTTCAAAAAATTTCAGTTTGCTCAAGTAGAAAATTACTAATTTTAGCCAATCAACAATAAAAAATGCCCGCATAAATCTGTAGTAAATACATATACGTAAAAAGTGCACACACAAAATGAATAAGTGATGAGAAGTTACGCAGTGGGAAGGCTGAATGAAATTATGGCATTGATGGGAGGGCGTTTTGCGAGAAGGGGTCTGAGGTTTGAGCACTGAAATGACAAATTGCTGGTGGATATGGTGCCAAGCCATTGGTTTTTGAGACTTGTATGTGGTGGGAAAGTGTTTTGGGTGGGATTATTGGGGTTGTATTGTTTGTATACCGGTCGATTTATTGAGGTCGCTGAGAGAGAATGAGCTGCCATTGTTTTCCAACGAAACAGAATAGCTCCCCCTTCCGTGTGGAAAATGCGAGGGATAGACAAGAGAGACAGCGTTGTGCGGGGGATTGAGCTCACTTTTCTTGCTGTCATAAATGGGTTAAAACCCAAACTCGTTGGGCACAAAAAGATGGCCCAATATATATTTCTTTAACGTTTCTTTTATTGTTTGTTTCATCTTTTCTTCTCTATTTCCTTTCTACTTCACATCTTATATCTTTTTTGAAGTTTTAATTTATTTTTCCCTCTTTTTCATTCATATGAATTATCGGAATATATATATATATATATATATAGAGAGAGAGAGAGAGATGCTAATCACTCTCTAATGTTTCAAATGCTTTATCAAGAAATTGATTGAGAATAAGTGGAATAGCAACCACTTTTAGGAATAATTAAAAATGAAGGACTTTCAAAATTAAGGTATGTTTACATGATAGCCGTACTTTTTGATTGTCTTATTAGGGTGAAATGTAAACTAATAAAGGAAAAAAGGTAAAAGTAAGAGCCAACAGAATTATGAGAAACACTTTATAATTCTAGTTTTGTGTCGCCTAATTTAATTTGAGAAAAAAAATATAATATATATATATATATATATATTTATATTCATATGTATACCAATATGTATTGACACTCACGTCGATGGAGCTCAAATTAAAATTAATATTAAATTGAACTCATAAGTTTAATAAGCTCTTTGGGAAGTTTCAGAATAGGTTAACAATTTAGGTTAGCCTGGTACATTAATAGGTTGATTCGCCTATATCAGGAGACTAAAAATGCGATAGACATGTCTATACGAAAGAGTCTACATGATTTTATGAAAAGCCATGATTATTTTATACTAGTAAATACAAGCGGATATATCTATTTTGTTAATACTTTTATAAGAAGATAAGTATATTCAAAAAAAAAATTTCTATCAGTTGTACTCATTCAGGTATTTCAATAATTATAATACCTGTGTTGAAGTGCATACACTGAACGAAGATTTACAAGGAGGAGGAGCTTGAATTTCAAAAAGTTTAATCAACAATATAGGAAGCTAAACATTTAATCAAATTAAATTTTTCCTCCAAAGGATCATCTCATGCATCTTGAATGGATTTGGCTAAAAAACACTCCATTGCCTAGCACTCTTTTTGTAGAAGATGCTGACTCAAGGTGCAATCCAAATTGCATCCCTTGAACTCTTCTAGTATTTCACTCCAAAATGAATCTACACCTCCAATGGATCCTGTGAACTACTTGGCAATAGAGAGGCACCACACCGATTAGAAGAACAAATGCTCTTCCTCCAAAGGTATCAACACACCAAGTGATCTTCACACAATAAAGAAGATAGCTAGAGATGATCTTCAAAGCTTAGAAAAAGAAGAAGGCTCAAGAGCACTTTAGGAGGAAGAAGACGACTAGAAGAGAGGATATTTAGAGTCAATAATTTTTCCAACATATGGCCAAGAGATAAGAGCAAAAGGGTGGCAACCCTAGGATACTTATAGGCAAAATTTATCTCCAAAAATATGACTCACATATATATAGGTACTCCTATATGTATTGTGATCACATCTTCCATTACCATGGAATATCCTCCGAGATTAAATCTAGGTGGTCCATCTAAAGTGGTGTAGTGTTCACCCACTACACTAGATACTCTCTACTATATCACATTTTTCACATGATGAAATCTTATACACACACACACACTATATATATATATATATATATAAGATTCGCATCATACATCTTATGGAATATTTATATATACATTATATATATTAGGATAGCACTTTCCATCTGATGAAAATGATCCTATTGGTCCATCTAGGCATGGTCAAATTTGATCCCATTGCACTTAATCATGCTCTTCTAGTTTGGTGGTTCATAAATTGATCCTAATTAAAATCCAATTATGATGCCAATTTGAGGTCCATCAATTTGTCTCTTCAAATTCTTCTCTCAATTAAACAATCATATTATCTAATTGAATTAATTCAACACTTGAATTAATTAATTAACTTCAATTAAATAATCAAATTATTAAATTAAATTAATTTAACTTCTTAAATTAATCAAGCCAATTAATTACTTCTTCCCTATCCAACTCCTTGGATAGTGTTATCTAAACACTTAGATAATATATATTATGAAGACACTTTGGCTTTTGTGGGACTCATTGTGTTCAATCAATTAGACATGGGCCTGCAACTTCTTTGATTTAATTATGAATAGTAAAATACTTTACTATTCCATTCAATTAAACTCTTTTAATTGACCACACTTGAATTAATCTCCAATCATTCAAGTGTACCCAATCTCTATGGTTGATGCTAGCTTCAAGCTCATGGAACCCAATCAACAGGTGAAATCAATTTGTGTGAGTGCTTCCATTTATGAGTACCAAACAAATACAATCTTCCCATTTTCTATCTCTAGATCGAGGCCTAGCATTAAGAGATTCGTCGAAACCTTAATAGCTACAATATCTATGTATCTATCCTTGATGATCGATTCTTATGAGATCTCAACTTTGGAAACTCCTTTCCAAATTGTTGCCATGCCTCGTGCAAAGGCTTTTTGAATCAAACATCAAAAAAACATAAGAGATCAACTCACTCAAAAAGATGAGCAAAATAGATCCTTTATTGGTTTTCACAAACATTTGCATACAAGTAATCTATGGCCAAAACACATGCCCTATGACTCACTAAGTGATCGGTGCATGAATCAAAGCATAAGAATTAGCATACAAAATTACCATGGAACCTCAAGTTCAAGGACTAATTATATGAACTATTTGTAAGCTTAGAGAATCATTCTCTTAGACATGACACTTTAGCTACCTCGAGGATTTTTCTATGTCGAGTGCTCAGTGAACCTCTTCTATAACAAATACCTACTAAAGTGTATTGATGTCCACCACACTGGATGCCTATGAAATGAGGCACTGTCCAACCTTTGGAGCATATATCGCCAATGCAAGTCTATCTAAATCTTTAATGCCTTTATCTTATAGATTTTATGACTTAAAGTTATTTCAAAATCACATCACCAATGCAAGTCTATCTGAATCTTTGATGCCCTTATCTCATAGAATTTATGACTTGAAGTAATTTCAAGATCATAATCGTAGAAGTACGTTTCATGATGTAACCAACCATAGACCTACACTGTGTCCCGTAGTCATACGTAATCTTGCAGACTTCAACTAAATGCTTAATGAAGAAGCATAAAATGAAAATAGCAATAACATGATTATATTGATCAAATAGGAGTGCATCAATATAGTAGTTATACACTATTCCAGTTGGAATGCCAAGGCAGTACTTTTCACTTGTCCTAAAGCCAGTTGCCCACATTCTTAAGATCATCTTCTCAAGATGTCCCAAATCGATTTCTCATCTCCCACCCCAAAATCAAATGAAAGGGTTTCTTGTGCCTCAAATTCAAATCCTTTATCAATCTCTTTCCTATTGCCCTATCGGGTGTTTGACATTTTCAAATTCTTCCGCCGACCGCAACTTCCACCGATCGGTGACCACCATTAGAGTTCCTCACGCCGTCATGCAAGGTAAGAAATTATTTTAGATTTCACTTTTTAGCATTTGTTTTCTTTTTATAGTTTCTTTATTGCTAATGTGAATATGCAGGGATCGCAATTTTTGACATGACATGAACTAACATGATATTATTGGGTTTAGGTTGGATGTTATTGGATTGGATTAATATTAGGTCGACCCGATAAATAATATAAAAATTATAAGGCTGTTTGAGCTGGGTTTTAGGTTACCTGATAAACATAATAATTTTATCGAATAACCTACCAGCTTGAATCAACCCTACCTAACTCAATTCAAAATTTTAAGAGGAAAAAAAATCCAACTACTAAAAGCTAAAAGGAAAAAAGAGAGAAAAAATTCAAAACAAAAAATAAAAATCAAAAAGTCTCTTTAAGTTTTTTACTACGGTTCAACTTTTATTATTCAATTACTCAATTACATCTCCCTCACCAACTCTCTCACACTACTCAATGTCATCGACCCATTGACCATCTCCCTCCCCATTCCCTAACTCTCACTACCATCTTATCCATCTAGCATCTACCATCTAGTGCTAACTGCCTCAATTTTTTCCTCAACTCCACCGTCCACTAAGGTCTATAGGCAACTTTACTTATTTTTAATCATTTAAATCCTTCAAAATGTGTTGGTTTTGAAGCAACATGATTTTTAAGATATATTGTATTATAGTTTCAATTTATATCTTTTTTTTGCATCTTCCCTCAAAATATTATTATTGCAGATATTAAGTTCTAATTTTAGATTCAAATTTTTTTTATAATAAAAGACAAGATTGGGATATGGGTGGGGTTGGGTTGACAACTTTGGTGTGGGTGTCATGTGGGGCAGTAGGGGGATGATTTTTTCGAGCACTGTTCTTTGGTAAGTGTAGTGAAAATAAAATCAAGGGGATGATTAGGGTTGGGGTAGGGTATCATATTTTCCTACTTGGATGGAAATTAGAGTTCTTTTATGTCAAGACTTAGAGCTTATCATGAAGTTTGAAAACCAACCCAAAATGCATAGCATTAGACCATTTTTATCTATTTACTATACTTTAGTTTAAAAATGCATTCAATACACTCTGCTTTGCATGATGTGGTGGTTTTGAGTTCAAATAAATTGAACCATACTGCACATATTAAAGAAAATAAATGAATAATAAATTAACTCATCTTTATATGTGTGTTTTTAATACCTACATGATAGCCAAATAGAAAAAGATATTCAAAATTATTAGCAATTTGCCAACGGGGAGTGGGAGCATGGGAGGCAGTGGAAAATTAACATTCTGGTACAAAAAAACTAATTCTTTGCAACAAAGCATGGCTATTATTGTGTTGTGTGGAATATATATTTTGTGTGCATTCCAATTTTCTTTGTTTGTCATTTTAAATGTCTCAAACGTTTTTTTTTATATTTCAAGAGTAAAAATGAAAAGAGAAAGTGCTGAGATAGTTGATATGAATAATGAAATTGAAAAAGAAAATAATGTGGAAGAATTGATGTTATTTTTTAAGGGTGAAGGAAAACAAACTGGTGTAACAGACTTTAGAGTCAAATGAAAAAAGAGATCAAAGTGATGAGCATATTTTGATTTACTTCCAAAAAAAGAGAGAGAACCTAAATGCTGCAAGTGTAAAGAATGTGGACAAGTATACAAAGCTGATAGTGTTTATGGTACGGTTAATTTGAAACGCCATATCACTTCTAGTTGTCCTAGAAGGCATACTCGTGATATTGGCCAAGCTTTATTAGCACAAGGTGAAAAAGGATTATTGTCTAGATCACAAAATTTTGACCAAGAGAGGTTTCGGGAATTGGAGATTTTTGCATTAATCAAGCATGAATTACCTTTTCGATTTGTTGAACATGAAGGAATTAGAGCTATTTTTAGCTATTTGGAGCCTTAGCTCACTCATTTTACTAGGAACACTACCAAGGCTGATGTTCTTAAGTTGCATAGGAGGGAGATGACTAAACTTAAGTTACTTCAGATTGTGGACATCCTTTGCTACTAATGGTTATTTATGCTTCACTGCACACTTCATTGATTTTGACTGGTATTTGCAAAAGAAGATCTTAAACTTTTCTTATATGTCTCCACCACACTCTAGTATTGCTTTGTCTGAGAAAATTAATCTTTGTTGACTAGTTGGGGAATAGAGAAAAAAGAGTTCACAATTACTCTTGATAATGCTTCTGCCGATGATGCTTTTGTTGATATTTTGAAGGTCCAGCTTGGTCAAAAATCTCTTTTGGTTAGTGATGGTGAATTCTTACATGTTCATTGTTGTGCTCATATCTTTAATTTGATTGTGCAAGAAAGGTTGAAGAAGATTGACAGTTCTATTGATAAAATTAGGGAATGTGTGAAGTATGTTAAAGGTTTTTAGGTTAGAAAGCAAAATTCTTGGAATGTGTAACACAAACATCTCTTGATATGGGAAAAGCTCTCAGGCAAGATGTTCCAATGAGATAGAGCTCACATATTTGATGCTTTTATGTGCATTGTATTATCATCGAGCCTTTAATCATTTGAGATTGACTAATTTGAACTTCAAGGATTGTCCATCAATTGATGAGTGAGGAAATGTGGAAAAAAATATGTAAGTTTCTTCAACTTTCTGCAACACAACAAATCTTTTCTTTAGTGTTAAGTTTCCCAAATCTAACCTATACTTTTCCTCAAGTATTTTTGATACAATTGACTTTGAGTCCAAAGCTTGAAAGTACAGATGGTTTCATGAGATAAACTACTTTCAAAAGTTATACAAATATTGGAAAGAATTTAATCTTTTGTTAGCTCTTGCTATTATATTTGATATGAGGTATAAAATTTAGTTTGTTATGTTTTGTTACAACAAATTATATGGTATCAGTTTTAAAGAATGAGAAGATGTTAAGGCAAAAATATTTTCTGTGTTCAATGAGTATATAAAAAAGGCTACTAAGCCAACTTCTAATGTGTCAACTTCTAGTTCTTAAGGTATGGTTGAGGATAATATCTTTTCTCCTTAGACTTAAAGTATGGATTGTCTGAATGTGTTAAATGTACTTTAAATAATAAGTACTTTATTTAAGCTAATTAGCATTTTGTCATTTAATGTTCTTAACTTATTTAAATATAATTTCAGAAATTCGACTCATTTCAGAGCTCAAAATTTGTCACTAGTGCCCAAAAAGTTAATTGGAGTTGTATTTGAATGAACCAAGAGTTGAAAGAAATACAAAGCTTGATATACTTGGTTTTTGGAGAGCACACTCATTCAGATATCCTAAACTTGCTCAAATGGCAAGGGATATATTGATTATACCTATTCCTACTATTATATTTGAGTTGGCTTTCAGCACTAGTGGAAGGAGTCTTGATCAATACAGGAGTGCACTGAAGCCAAATGTTGTTGAAGCATTAGTCTATTGTAGGGATTGACTTTTTGGACAAAAGAATAAGTTCTTTCTTATCACTACTTTGATCATTAGAGAGTATTGAATTGTAAACTAATCATCTTTTTTGTTTATTTTCTATAGTATCTATTGAAGTGAAATTGGATGAATTGATTGAAAATATTATGACATGTCAAAATGAAAATGATGCCAAGTTTAGTACTGTAGCTAATGGCTCTGATGTTGTTGATCTTGATATAGAGGATCTTTAATCACTTGAATTTTAGTAAGTGTTTTTAGTGTTCTATAAGTATATATATCATATATACTTATTCTATTATTAATACTTTGTGTACTTATTTTTTGCGGCAAACTTCAATTGAAAGAAGAGGATAGCAATGAACAGATTTAACTAAAATTAAAAGTTGGAATATGATATGTTTTTGCATTTTTAAGTAATGACTTATTTTTGAACAATTTAACTCTAAATTGATTTGTAAGAATCTTAACTACTTGGTAATGTTGAAATGATTATTAATTATTGAATGAGATAAACTATATTTTTTTGCTGGAATTCGGCTTCATTGTTGTAAAATTAAGTTCTACAAAACTTTTGGTTTAATATTAAAATTTGTATATTATTGATGTTGTAATGAAAATTAAATGAAGTTCAATTATCAAATTGCTCCACTGTACAAAAGTTGAGTTGCTAGAGTATAATGTTGACTTTTTCTAAATTTTTGGTATAAGTTAACTTTTCTAAAAATCTTGGAATAAATTGACTATTTTGTTAACATTCTAGCTGAACATAAAATGTGTATGTTTTATAGATGAATTATTAATGAAAATAATCATATGCTGAAATAGGTTGGATTCGGGTTGATATAAAAACTTTCAGGTTAGGTTCGAGTTGAAATTTATTAGGTTGAGTACTTTTCGGGTTGAGTTCAAGTTAAGCAAAGTTTTATTATACCCCCCCCCCTCTCAATCTGACATGAAACAACCCAACATGACATAATTGCCACCCCTATGAATATATGATGCAAAGAATTAGAAATATGATAATATAAACCCTTTTCCTTTCATTTCTTATATTAGTAAAATTGTAGATACATTATATATATTTGAGTTAGTCTATCAGTGTGTATGACTAATATTTAGTCTGTATTGTATGTGTATTATGATTTGTTTTTTGCCACCCAGAAATCATTTTTGCCAATGTAAATTAATATCTATTTTCTTGCCATATGTATAATGTTCTACTTTATATTTAGAAACTACAAATTGCTTGTTTTTGTGAATATAAAGTAGAGCCAAATCATAAGAAAATTGCAAAGTAGAGTCAAATTATACAACTATTTATGTTGTCTTGTGAAAACAACTCATGTCAGCTAGTGCTTACACACACGCGCATATGGTCTTCTTTATGAATCAAATCATTTGAGTACATTGCATATATAATTAGTTGTATAATTTCACTCTACCTTGTAATTTTCTTATACTACTTTTGCCCATTTCTAAATTCTTAAGTAGTATTCACACCGATGGAATCATGGTTTGATAAGTTCTAGTTTTTTAGTATATAAGGATACCTTGATTCTTATCGACTTCTTATTCTTTAGTTAACATTTGTTTATACGGGTCATTATAAATTTATATTTATAAATGTGACTAATTACATTTCTTTATTTTCAGATATGGAAATTGAAAGTGGTACCTCAATCAGTTCAATGCCTATGAATTTACCTCCAATTCCAACTCCAACTCAAGATTATCAATGAATAAAAGATGTTGAAAAATCAAAGCATCGTTTGGATACCCCAAATGAAACTCCAAGTCAAAGATCAAAGATAAAAGAGATCTCCAAAAGATCTTGGGTTTCGCATCACTTCACTTTTTACACCAACAAGAATGGGAAGCCAATGGTTAAATGTTATTATTGTGACAAAAATTGTGCAATTGATCCTACAAAAAATGGTACGTCTAGAATGGACAATCATATAGAGATATGCAAGAATCATCCTGATAATGCTTATGTTGGAGATAATCACACAATCCAAAGTTTTTGTCAAAGCGTAACAAGGGAATTAAAAGTTAAAAAAGGTATCTTCAACTTGGAAATTTAATCAACAGGCTATCAGAAAAGGCATAGCATGTATGATAATTGTTGATGAATTGCCTTTTAAATTTGTAGAGAATGAAGGAATTAGACATTTATATCTACCGCATGTTTGCAAATTTTTATGCCATCAAGAATCACCATAACAAGGGATTTCTATAGAATGTACTTTGATGAAAAAAAATAAGTGAGACATATTTTAAGAACTTTGGGCAAAAAATTTCATTAATGATTGATACATGGACTTCTTATCAAAGGCTTATCTACTTATGTTTGACTAAACATTTTATTGACAACGAGTGGAAATTACATAAGGTGATTCTTAATTTCATTCCATGTACCACTCATAGAGGTGATAATGTTGGTCTTTTAATTGAAAAATGTTTGTTTGATTGGGGAATTGACAAGATTTTCACAATTACTATTGATGATGCTTCATCTAATGATACTAATGTGGCTTATTTGAGAAAAATATTTGTTAATTAGTGGACTTCTATACTGGGTGGGAAGTTTTTTGTATATAAGTTGCATGGCTCATATTGTGAATCTTGTTGTTAAATAAGAATTAAAAGAGGTGAATGAGTCAGTTGAGCAAGTCCATACAATGGTAAGGTATGTGAAATAATCACCTACAAGATTGAAGAAGTTTATTAATTATATTGAAGAAGAAAAGGTTGATAGTAAGAAATCATTGTCTTTAGATGTTCGAACTAGATGGAACTTTGTTTTTGCGATGCTAGAAACATCTTTGATTTTTCAAGATGTGTTTGATAGGTATGAGATGCATAATTTAGATTTTCATGCAGATTTTATACCTAATGGACCTTATGGAAAGATAGGATCGCCTACAAAATATGATGAGGTTGCTATTGAGCATTTGGTAAAAGTATTGCTACAATTTTATGATCTTACTCTTGGAGTATTTAGCTCTTTACTTGTGATATCTAATACATTTTTAGATGAAATTAGTGATGTAGATAATTTATTGAAAGAGCAGCTTAAGAGTATGACATTTATTTGGTAGATATGGCAAAAAAAATGAAAATGAAAATTGACAAATATTGGGGTAATGTAGAGAAGATAAACATAATGTTGTATGTTACTGTCATGCTTGACCCTTGCCACAAGTTGAATTATGTGTTGTAGGTGTTTGAGAACATGTATGGGAACAAACGTGGAGACCAAAGGGGGAAGTTGACAAAAAACACTCTTTATGATGTTTTTGAAGAATATTAGAATGTGTATTCTCCTAAAACAATATCATTGTCATGTCCTTCAAATGTGTCTAAGGAAAGCACAATGACAAGTTCATTCGAGTATGAGGCTGAGAATGAAATAAAGGCTATGAGAGTTCATAGAAAAAAAACACCTACAAATGATATATGAGATTGAAGGAATGGATGAATCAAAGTTAGATATGTATTTACATTAGCACATTGAGAAAGACACTTCAGATATCATTAATTGGTGAAAAATGCATAGCCCTAGATTTCCCAATTTGTCAAGATTGGCTAATGATGTACTTGCCATGCTCATTTCTACCATGACTTCTGAATCTGCCTTTAGTACTGGAGGTCGCATCATTGATGACTTTAGAGGTTCATTGATTCTTAAAATAGCATAAGCTTTAATTTGTCAATAAGATTAGCTTTGTCATGCTTCAAGTAAACCTCTTGAAGAGGATTATGAATTCCTTCAAATTGAAAAATGTACAATTTAATGTTCTCCTAAAACAAGTTAAATTATTAATTTTATATTTATTAGTACGTAGATTTTTAGCATTTCATACTTATCATGATATACTTGTAGATACGGCTTCAAATGTTGGTGTGGAGTCACTATCATTGGTTTATGATGTGATATTCAAGATTTCAACATATAGGTAAATTATATATTCTATTTCTTTTCTTAGTGTTAAACTATAAATGATAGAAATTTGTTATTTTCTTTTTAATTTTTTGTTGTTATTTTAGCTATTTTTTTAACTGTTTTGCTACTTTTGTTTTGGTTGTCTTACTAGTGTCTATTTACTCTTTTGTTGCTATTTTTTTACCTTTTATTTTTCTATTCTCATGTTGCTTTTTAGCTGCCTTTTTTTTGTTGTTTTTTTTTTATGTTCTCATACTGTTTATTTGCTCTTTTGTTGCTTTATTTGCTATTTTTTATGTTCTTATTTGGTTTTGTAGATGTATTGGATGTTTGAATAAATGATGAATAATGAATTGCTGGAGAGTGGAGACTTAGAGTTACCAATAACTAAAAGTTGGAGTGGATTGTGTATTTGTATTTCCTTTTTCCTCCCTTTTGCACTTGAAACATAAGTAATATTAAATATGAATTTGTTATTTTGCTGTGTTGTTACTACTACTTAGCCAGTTTTAAATTTATAGTATTAAACTATTTCATGGTGTTATATTATTTTTTTTAATCATTCTTACAAATTGAAAAATTTGACACTTCAGTTTCTAGCCGAATCAAATAAAAAAAATTGATTTTTACTGGATTGAACCAAACAATTTGGTTTGATATTCAATATGCTAGTTTGGCATATTGAATTTTTTATTAACTGAATTTTTGGTTTGATTCATTTTGATTTTTACCTATACTAGCATGAACCTACTAGGATGACCATGAATCATGACCAAGTGACACCACTTAGAGCCATTGTAATTCACTTAGTTCATTTAGGTGGATTAGCAATTAAATGAATAGATACTTTCTATTACATATGTATCCAATATATATATGGGCTTCAAATCTTCATATTCTCTAAGTATCCATTATGCTCCTTAGCCTGGCCACTAAAGAGAAAGAAAGATCTCACCATTCTACTTTAGTCTACTCATTATATCTTTAAAGAAAGAAACCTTGACTCTTACTTAAGGAGAGTACATAGAAGAAAGGAATAAATACAATTTAATTTAGAGATTTAAGTGGAATGGTAGGATATGCAAATCCCATTTAATTACAATCGATTCAATCAAATTAAACCATTTTAAATCAAACTTTAAAGTTCATGACCATCTATCTATTCATTCATTCATTCTTCAAATAAATGAATATACCATAAATTTATCACATAAATTTATTGAAACTTTCGTCTCATGAATACCAACAAGCAATCGTAATAAGTATGTCTCATACACATTGTAATTCCAAAAAATAGGTCAATTGCATTTTGATAGCATAATATTGGAATTTAAAGAATTGAATATTCTTCAAACAATGTTGGATAAATAACATAACAATTATACAAGAAAGAAGAAACTTGGGGGAGCAAATTGGACCAAAACATGAAATATTTCAATTAGAAAAACTTCCAATTTTACCTTAATTTTGGTGCCAAAAAGTGTACAAAAGATTGAGCAAAAATTGTGCAAGAGATTTCACACATTACTCGTCTGCATGATCAACACATCCAACATGCCTATTGTAGGGCACAACTTGTTGGGTAGCATGCACAGGCTGATGGGCATGCACACTCAGCTAGCATGTCAACTACACGTGGTGTGCGCTCAGGCACGTGTATCTATCTTGTTGACCGGTAGGATAGGTAATGTGCATAGCCCACTATCACCATTTTCTCCTAAATTTTATAAAATTAATTTCAAACCAATATTTGGGAAACCTCCTCAACACAGTTTTGAACAATTCAAAGCCATCCAACAACTAAAAATACATACTAAAATTTAAATCTCATTTAATCTTGCAACTAATAACAAGCTTCAATCAAATTGAAATTTCCACATTAGATCATGTCTACTCATGCTTCCAAGATATAATCAAAGTCACATCCATTATCAACATGATTTAAAGGCCATCAATTAAACTAGAACCATGTGATAATTTCATCGATTCATCAAATGAATCAATGAGCAAAAATTCTAACTATGAGAGGCATGAAATTGGCTTTGATGCCACTGAAGGGAGATTTACAAAGAGAGAAGCTTGAATTTCAAAAAATTCAATTAACAACATAGGAAGTTAAACATCTAATCACACTAAATATCTCATGCTTCTTGAATAGATTTGGCTAGAAAACAAGCCTTGGCCTAGCACTTCTTTTGTAGAAGATGTTGACTTGAGGTGCAATTCAAATTACACTTCTTGAACACTTCTAGTAATTCTCTCCAAAATGGATCTACACCTCCAATGGATTTTACCAACAACTTGGCAATGAAGGGGCACCACTCCAATTAGAAGAACAAATACTTTTCCTCCAAATGTATCCATACACCAATCACACATTCAAGAAGGTAGCTAAAGATGATCTTCAAAGCTTGGAGGAAGAAAAAGTCTCACATTATAAGAAAAGAAAGAGTTGAGAGATTTGGGTTTTGTGAGGAAAGAAATGTGTGAAAGCCAAAACAATGAGAGGAAAAAAAAAAGAGAAGATAAAAATAGAAAAAAATAATTAATTGAAAAAAAAAAGAGAAAGGAAAAAAATAGTGTTTCAAATAATTTTGAATAAGGTAAAGTTTAATTTATGCTATTCAAGATTTTAAATTTATATTTTTGATTACTTTATGTTATTATTTTTGTATTGTTAAAATAATATAATATGTTTTTCATAATTTCTTGCAGTTGATATTGATATTATTTTAGAAGAGGAAAGTTTTGACTCATCAATATTAGGTTGGGTTTTAAATTTTTAGAAGTATTTTAATTTAATTTATTTATTGATTTTATTAAGGTTGACATTATGACATGATGCAGTGATTTAGAATTTAATTTAAATATTTAGTTGAATGATTTGAAACTGATATAAAATGACATTAGCATTAGTTGATATTTAGTATTTTCCTTTAAGTATTAGTTCATAAAAAAATAAAAAGAAAATAAAAGAGCATTATAAAGTATCAATTTTACATTAATGGTTATTAATTAAAATGCTAATAATTTTTATACTAATTATTAGTAATATTTATATTAAGTTAGAAATTTAAAATTTCATAATAAAATTAATATATATTAAATGCAAATTTTTAAAAAATATATAAATGTTATATTTATTTAAAAATTTTATATCTATAATAAATTATATATATCATTTTATAGATTAATCATATTATATTAATTATATTAATGATATTAGTTAAAATATATTTTCATTATATTAATATGTATGTTGTATTTAAAAATACTGTAGCACCTCTTTGAGAGCTTTAGGTGTTGCTATGCGTTGTATAGCACATCTCTATTTACAGCAAATTTTTTAAATAATTAAATTTTTTAAACAAATATATAATTTTTTAAAAATTAAATAAAACTTATTTTAGAATAATAAAAGTTTTATTGTAAAAATTTAAATTAGAATATTTTACTTTATATTTAAAATTTGAATAATTAGTTTTTTTAAAAAAAATAAAAAGAGCCCTAAAAATGTACTATTGATTTTTTAAATTTTTTTATAAATTTACTATTTAATTCAAGTGATTATATCACATTTTTATTTTTATTTTCTGTAAAAATGTGCACAATCTTTCTTCATGTATGTTTAAATCTATATAGCTCATGACATGATTATTTTTTTTTCTTTTTTTATATGATGGATACTACTAATATGTATGGTTCATGTGATCCAAGTGTTCTACACATGTAGTCTAACCTTCGGTTAGAGGATGTATTTGCTAGAGAAGTCAAAACCACTCTTGTTGCGAGGTGAGGAGATAGTTCTTTTTTGAATGTCATAAGTAACATAGAGCTACATGTCTGTGTGTTAAACTTGTGACATCAGATGAGATTTTATGGTGTATATAGTTGTGGACAGTTCGATATTAATTTATACTTGATCACTACTTTAGTGAAGAGATGGCACTCTGAGACTCACACCTTCCATTTTCGTATTGAAAAGGTTACAGTTATACTTCAAAATATGGCAGTCATATGTGGCTTACCAATACAAGGTCAACCTATTATTGTTATAGACTCTAATGTCACATTAAGGCATTGATGGGATTATTGTGATCATTATCTTGGTTTCAGGCCCGAACCATTTGATAGCTATTGCTAGTCACATAAACACTACAAGAAAATTCACATTTAGTGGCACTAACATGGTGACATTTTATAATATAATGACACGAAAACATATTATGATGACAGTTATAAAAAATGCTGCTATAATTTAATATTATGTGACATTTGATTATTAAATGACACATAAAATAGCCACATTTGATTAAAAATACCTAGATAAATATATTTCAAAAGCATTTAGTTAGTGTCAGTAATTATTTTTAGAAAAATGCCACTAATATATAGTTATAGTGTTATTTAAAGAAAAATATCATCAAGTATTTAGTGGCACTAAGCTAATGACATTTATGCAAAAATAAAATAGTGAGTCATAAAAAAATGCCACTATAATAAAATATTTAGTGGCATTTGATTATTAAATAACACATAAAATAGCGGCATTTGATAAAAATACCAACAAAAATATAATTTGAAGGCATCTAATTAGTGCCACTAATTTTTCTTAAAAAATGTCACTCATATTTATTTATGGTGGCACCTAAAGAAAAAATGCCACGGAATATTTAGTGGCATTAATTCAGTGACAATCGATAGTGTAATGACACATAAGTGTAATATGGTAATAATTGTTGAAAAATATCACTATAATACAATATATAGTGATATTTGATTAATAAATAACCCCAAAAAAAAAAAAAATAGTGGCATCTGATTGAAAATGCCAACATAAATATATTTGCAAAGCATTTAAGTAGTGCCATTACTTTTTTAAAAAAATGCTACTCATATTTATTTATGCTGCCATTTATAAAAAGTATAGTAAATTATTTAGTAGCACTAATTTAATGCCGTTTTATAATATAGTGTTATTTAATAGTAATTGATTAATATATGTTGTAAAAATGTAATTTTATTGAAATTACTGACACAACTATATGTTAAAAAATATTTAACTAGCAATACTACTTTTTTCTAAAAAACAAAACAAGAAGAAAAATATAACTCATAATTTAGTTATGGTGTAACTTGAAATAAATATGACACAAAAATAGATATAAGTATATATAGTTATTAATAATTGTAAAATATACAATTTTAAATCTTATCATAATGCATTGATTAAATCAACTACTTAAATATAATTTTAATGCATCGACTAAATTAATCATATTTTTCAAGAAGTATTAAAAATTGAAGCTTTTGCCCATTTTTTCTCCTCACCTATAAACTATATTTTTGAATATTTTCTATCTTTAAATTTAATGTCTATTTAATATAATAGTTTTGGGCATATATTTAAATAATTGATAAAATATGCTTTTAAAGTATGAGAATATAATAATATTTTTGAATATTTATAATGAACATTTGATGTGTAGTTTGACAGTAAACTTATATCTTCCCAAATAAAATATCACAGGTTCGAGTCATATACAGAGTAATTGGAGCATGTTGGAATCTCATAATATGGATGTTCATAATAGATTAAGATGTCATTCAAAGGAATCTTTTTTTATTTAATTTAGCATGTTATTTAATTAATTTTTATGACATGTTATTATGCCATCTAAAGGAATTTTTTGTGGCATTTTAACATCACTATATGCATTTGTTATGACAAGTTAGCATGTCATTTAAAATTTTTTTTTTTCATATTTTAACATGTCATTTATTGTATTTTTGTGGCGTATTATCTTGTCATTTAAAGGAATTTAAATGGCATTTTAATGTCATCACTACATACATTTTTAGTGGCATAATGGCATGCCATTTAAAATTTTCTTTAATGGAACTTTGGCATGTTATGTAATGTATTTTTTGTGACATTTTAATGTGCCATTTAATACTTTTTTTTTTGTATTTTATTAATATCACAATATAGGTAAATTAATCACATTTATACCTTTAGCTATACCACTACAAGTGGTAGTTTTAAAAAATGCCATTAAATATAAAATTGCCACTATAATACTATTTAAACTGCACTTTTTAATGCCACTAAATGCAATTTTTCTTTTAGTATAACACATATCGTATCACAAATGATAACTCTAATTTGGAGGTTGAACAAATTGGACGTGCATGCGCATTAATACTTTGATGATGTGTTATGTGCTTAGATTCTTCAGGTAATGCGGTACCATTAGTGTCCTCGAAGCATTGTGAGAATACTCATGATGTTCTAACTACAGTTAGGGAAGTGCTATTTTATCCTTCTTGTATTGCAATCTATGCACTGCATGCCAACAAGGTAAACTTAATATTGGTGGAAAAATGTAACTACTTCAGGTAAAACAAACAAATTTGATAAATATTACATAGATGTATTTTTATTGTTATATATCCCTTAATTACTTGTTCATTTGTAGATTTGGGCATAGTCCCAAATTGCAACTCTAGCATCGCAAGGACTAGTACCCCATGTTACTATGGCACCATGGGTATTTGATGGCCACGAACTTCTGATGTCTCCTTATGGTGCTTAGTAATATAATTTTAATGTCATTTTGTAATCATTCATAATAATACATGTTTCACAAATTAATTTGTAGCTTATATGTGTAGGTGGATGGAGTATTTCTCCTTCACACATACTACAAGTCACTATGTATAGATTATGCAATCCATGCTTGATAGAATGTCAGCATGTGAGGTAGCTAAATTCATATGTTCTTTTTGTTATGATATTTAAAACAAGTCATTTTTCAGTTGAATATGGCTTAAATTCTCTCTATGTGATTTATATAGGAGCCCTATGTCACAAATTCGCCAGATATTAAGAATTTACCACTAAAGTGTGCCCTAAAACTTTGGACAGTAGTGTGTCCATTGATCAACTATACTATCATTGAGATACATCATCTTGAGTGGGTTCGCAATAGTTTGGCATATGCCAAAATATTCCTCCACTGCTAGGAGAATATAGTGCACGATTACACAATATATCCTATAGAGGTTGTCTTGGTATAGATTGGTATGCATACTATATCTTATTTGTTTCTCAGTAGGATAATATAGAGCAACTCATTGTTCAACAACACACCATCGTTGGATCTAAATATATAAATATTAGATACATGGCAAGGTATGATTGGATCACACACTGACTTAAATCACCATCCTACACACATACAGACATGGGATATCGTCTAGATGATGCACTTGTATGGCATGATGTGGTATGTATATGATTATGCAGTAGAAAACTATAATTTTAATTTTGTACAATTAAGATTATTTAACATTAAATTATTTATTTTACATATTTCAAGCTGACAAAATGCAAAACCTTATGCTTAGTAATTGTGATTCAATTATCGATGATTCTAACATTACATCATTTATCCAAATGAGGGACCAACATAGGTTGATTGCTAAAGAAGCTCATCATAGAGCTACATAACAATTTACATTCAAGGTGCCTCAACAACTGCCTATTCCACAACAAAAAGCAACTCAAAGTAGAGATACAAGAAAATGAAGGCACAACATTAGGTCTAGCAACTCGATAAAAGGGTAATATTACACTAAGGAATACACCAATATACACAAGCAGTGCTTGTTAGGCGAAGTTGAAATGACAAGTCCATCTTATGTTAGTCTTGATGAAATAACACCTTTACCTTCATATACATCGTATTCAGTCAGTCATTCTCTGTATTAGTAGAATAGATCTTGGTCTAGGATGGTGGTCAGCTGGACATAATTATTCAAAACTTGCACCAGCGCGCCACTTATTCCATGTATCATCAGTTCCATTCCCAAATACTTTAGTAGCATATCATGATCGTACTTCATTGAGCTCTACCACATCTTCACAATAAAATTTTAATTTTAATATGGATGATAGTTTTGTTGATAATTAGGTTGAGTTTGGTAGGAGCCAACAACAGTTACATGATACTACACGAAATAAAGAGGGTCGACAACAACAAAGAAATCAACAACAATGTGGTTGTGGCACATGGAGCATCATTACGATTGCATTACTTAGTTTTGCTACAATTTGTATTACTTTAAAAGATCTCAGTACTATGTGATTATTTACATTGTTCAACAAAATGTTTATCATAATTAGTATTAAGTTAAATTAAATTTAAGGATGTCATTGAAATAATTGCAATTAAGTTAATGTGTCCAATAAAAGTAGCTACTACAATAAAAATAGCTAAATATAAGACATAAAGGACATCCTAGTTATTTCTTCACCAGACATCTTAACATTTGATCTATAAATAGGACTTTCACTAATTGTCCATTGACGTCTTGCTTCATTTAGTAACCTTGATGATGCATAGTTTCTTGAAATTTGTTGAAAGTTAAAATGGCATATATGCATAACCATCATATTATTTTCTTCACGTATATGATTGAGAACTATTGTCTACTTTTGTGGTGTGCCTCGGGGCATGGTGATGGCTTTTCGTCGACAACAATGAATACAAGGATCATGACTTTCTATTACAAGCCCATCTTGTTCTTTTACATGATGATGCCATTCATCTTCCATTATTGCTAAGTATGATACATAGTATCTTTGATTTGGATCTAATGAGTAACAACAATCATCGTCTATGAGCTAACTATGATCCATTGCCCGAAAAATATCACCCGAAGTGTAATATAATTTTGGTGCTCTGAATGGCTCTATTTTGATGAACTAATAACACTTTTTAATTTATAGACAATTTATTTTTGGAAAAATATGGCACATGAAGAGTGTAGGGTTGACCATGACTACACTTTGCCAAAATCAGGCACATGAAATGCCAGAATATGATTATGTAAGATCACACTAATCAAGAGGTGTATAGGGTCATCAATGACTACACTCTACACTTACTTCAATTGACATAATTATTTAGGCTTATGAAAGGATGTTTGTAATGTCAGAATCTTGTCTAAAGTAGGCATGTGAAATGGCAGTACATCATTGTATAATGTTACACAAATACAAAAGTGTATAGGGTCAAAAATTACTACAATATGCATTTACTTCAACTAATGTAATTATTTATGCTCATGAAGGGATCCTTGTAATGTCAAAATCTCTACTAGAATTAGGTATGTGAAATGGCAGTATATGATTATATAATCACACACCAATCAAAAATTATGAATTTAAACTAGTGTTATTACTATGGCGTGTGAAACGATCACATATTACCTTTACCTCCTCAGTCCTATTTACTTATTCTACTTATAAATCGTAACCTAACAATCACATAACTAAGTGTTATATTTTTTTTATCTTCTAAATTTGAACTCAAATAGGTGATTATCCATTTTTTGAACATAGATATACATGGTTATTGAGAGAAAGAAATGATGACTATCTATCATTTTGGTAGGACTATCCAATAGAATATTGTTGTAGACTTCGGAAGGAATGGGCAGATAGAGTTAACGAATTTGAGGAGATGGTAAATGATCTTCAAAGGCTTTTTGCACAAATTCCATGACATCTATCATTGTCAATACCAAGGAATGAAGAAGAAAATTATACAAGAGCTGTTGCAAGAATAAGAAAACATAACAGCAAAATACTTATGCATCATTGTAGGTATCACATGCTGGAACTTGCAGAAGAGCTTGCTTTTACATGAGGTCAAAGACCCACAATATACTTAATCATCTTAATTATAAGTCTGATTATTATATTTCTAATGAAGATGATTAATATCATGTACCATCTTTATTGATTCGTAATTTTAAAGTTCAAATTTGCATTTCAACTATCTCTTAAGAGAATGGGAATATTGGCTTATAATGCTAGATATATTTAATTTTTATATGAGTAATTTGTAACACTTACTACTTAACTAAAGAATAAAGGAAGGGTTTTAATACATTAATAAAGATTAATGTAATAGAACTAGAAATTTTTGTTATTCTTTTAGAATGTAAGTGAAATGTAATATAGATCACAACTATATGAAATTTTTTAGATTTCTCACCAAATTTTTTATTCATCAAGTTTGATACAAACAAAAAAAAAAAACATAGAACATAAAACATAAATTACAGTGTTGGAACAATCAAGTATGTCAAGCTTGGGCTTTGGCTTCAGCTTGGTCTTGATGATGGGCTTGTTGTCTCCCACATGTTTGTGGCCAATCCATTTCATTTTGGATTTGAGTAGTACGATCTCTTCTTGCAACACATCGCTCTCTACGGGCAAGATTATGGACTAGCTCAAAAGTAGATTCATCCCAATAATCTTCAGCCCATATCAACTCAAAACTCCCTTAATATGTTGCCAAGTAATATTCAAGGCTGTAATATGGTTTTACAAATACTCCAATATTTATCCCAAAATGTCGGTATGTGCTTATCACAAGTGAGCATGAAATACCAAGTCCACCCCATTTTCTATATGAGTACCACGTATCCTAAGTTTGACAACTTGTATGTTATTTCCCTGACCTATATGCATCTGCATTATGATTGAAGCTAATTGGTGAGTGTAATCAAAATTCTACACAATGTGCACAATGGAGTGGTGCTACAATTTCGAATATATATTAAATGCATAATTAGCCCAGGGTTGCTGCTTCTACATCATTTCATGAGCTTTGGTCATTTGAACAAGAAATAGATTGAACCAACAAGCAAATGTTTGTTGCACAATGGCTATAATTGGTAGCCAATAAGTACCTATCGATACTCTATTGAAACACTTAAACATGTTTGTAGTCAAAATACCTCAACGCCATTCTCTATCAAGATAGAAAGCCTATTAAGCTTTTTCAATGTTTTTCCAGTATGAATAGGCATTCTCATTTGTTTCTTTTATTTTTTCCATATGCTTATCAAATTTTTGAATTTGGATAGCAGAACCAGCTTCTAAACATAAATCCCTCAATTAAACACTTTTGAAATATTTATTGAAGTTCGAGCATACATGTTTTAGACAAAATCGATGCACTCCACGAAGAGGGGTGAAATCAGGTATGTATTCAACAACATATAAAAGGCCATGGTGTGGATCAAAATTAGGCACATACCTTGCATCTCTCTAGCCATGTGTTTGGACAACATCTCCAAAATCTACTTCCAAGATAAGAAGCTTTCTTCATCAACTATTGCGAAAGCCAAAGGAAAAACTTGTTGATTTACATCTATAGCTACTGCAATCAATATCTTATGTTTATATTTTGTGTATTGATGGATTTCTTTTACACTGATAACTTTGCGACAATGTTTGAACCCATCATTATATAGTTTGAAGGCCTAAAATACATATTTCAACATTCTCTACCTTGGTACCCCTATTTGTTAATGCCCCCACTCAATAATGATTTTAAGATTCCACTTTTGGAGAGCTTCCATATTCCTGGGCAGCATTCTTACTAAGCTCTCCCATGTGCCAAAAGTTGCTCCATTGCTCATTTCAATACATTTCATGCCTTGGCATATGAGATTTCATATCCATACTTACCCCTCACATTTTGTTGCACACTCTTTATCTTATATGCTAGATTGTGATGAACATGGTCCAACAAGTCCATAGCAATCATATCTTGACTTAAGTTTCAATGATCAATTGAAACTTCATTTATCAAAAAGTATAAGGGCCCCTATACCTTGTAATTTTCCACAATCTCATTCGCTCTTTCAAAACTACTTGGACACTCTAGTTGCACTCTAGTTTACACACTACTTTCTATAATTTTGGTATACTCTCAAGTTCATGATATTCACATCTCACAACTCGTATGGAGAAATCCTTCACAGCAGCTTTAACAAACTCATTATCTGTGAAAATCATATCCAACTCAAGCTTTTCACTACTATTGTCATAATAATTACCCTACGCACGATGGAATATCCTTAAAGTCTCTAAGTAGATCCCTTTATATTGTACAAAAGAATGGAATGACAAGATACAAGTGTGGATGATTAGTTGTAGAGAGCAATGTTGGTGCTTTAACTACTTGTCCTTGATTAGAGGTCCTCTCACCATATGGTAGTATTAGCCCTTCATCAGCATCATTAGCTAATTTATCGATATCATAATCGTTAAGCTCTAAATTAATAAGCTCTCGATCACAAAAATTATTTGTTTATGGTTTGTGGAGCTCTAATCTGCATATGGGATCTTATGGTCATACTATTGTGCTACCAAAAATTCTTGACGAGAAGTAGAAAGACTAATAATAGGATCTTAATAAGATGTAGACCCACCACCACAAATATCATGGATCCCAGAATTTGTAAAGCCATCTGTTATTGTGGACAAGTCAGGAATCCCTATCTCTGTGTGTGGAATTGCATGCCTATATTTACTACTAAATTGAGTAGCATAATGGTCTCCTCCTAAGGGATTTTGGTGAAAGGTAAAAGCATCACCTAAATGATGTTGCATCAAAAGTGACATATAGGATTTATGCTCCCTCACAATAACAAGTCTTGCACATTACTAGGGCATATTAGTTTGGTTCCAACATACAACTCCACACTATGCATGTCAGCCATCGAATCCAACAAGTTTGATAAATGAATATCATTTTCTATTTGCACAATTAGGGATATTCAAGCCTCATTATCCGAATAAACCTTTGCAAAAAATTTTAATAAGTATTGGTTACTATAACCCATTACTTCATATGACTTTGACACTAATTCAGAAAATATTGTCAAATGGAAGAGTGGTAGATATCCACGTATAAGATGATCATATTTCGCAGAATTAGAATCTTTTATAATCATTCCTCCAAAATATATCACAACATTAATTACGTTCCTGTCCTCTATGCCTACAAGAAAGACGTATAGAAACTTGTTATTCACTATATCAAGTGTGTGTTTTATATTTACATATTACCTGAATCATATTAAATAGTAAATTTATAAAAAAAAATTTTAAAATTTATATTGAATTTTTAGGGCTCATAAATATTTTGAACAAATAATAACATTTAATAAATTTAATAACACTTAAAAAATAATAACATAAATATAAAAAATATAAATTTAATACTTTGAACAATACAAATTAAACTTTACCTTATTCCCAAATATTTTTATCTTATTTGAAACACTGTTTTCCTTTCTCTTCTTTATTTTCCAATTAATATTTTTATTTTTCTCTATTTTTAACTCTTCTCCTCTTCTTTTTTCCCCCCTCTCAATTCGTTCTTGTTTCACACACTTCTCCTCCTCCTCACTATATTCTACAAAATTCTCCATTTGTTTCTTTTGCTCTATGTACCACCTCAACACTCACATATATAATACACGAGTGTTAGCCAATAGCGAACCCTCATGCTTGCTAACCTATTGGAAAGGAAAATTTTTCTTCCCAATGAGTTAGTTTTGTTGTCATTTAGAAAAATAATAGTTCATTTTAGAACAATTAGTCTTCTGAATTGACTAATCTTTTTTTTATTTTTTTCTCGTTTCTATTTTCAGAGGTGTTCCTACATGGAAATTTTAATTTTATATTTGATATTTAAATTTTTTAATTTTTTATTAAAAAAACTGATAAACCAATAAGAGATGTGGATTGTAACCACGTCTCTTGTGTATCACCTCAACACTTATATATAAAATACATGAGTGTTGGATATTTAAAAAAATGAAGTCCTTTTGCCATCAACCTTCGAGTAGCCAACTTGAACGATTAACTAGTAATTGTGCGACCAATTACATGTCGGTCCACCTCACAGATATTTAACTTCCAACTGTCTACGAGATAGGATCTTGGTAGGGTACTAGTTGGGAGATTATACAACATTGGCCTAGTACCACTTGGTCATCTTTTCCAATCTAGTCATGGGGCTCAAACTCCAAAGAACATCCCAAGGGTGTCAATCAATAATAGTAATCCAACATGACTTTTAAATTTTCTTGTCATAGTCTCCATATATACGAACAATCAATACATGACAATGCAGAGTATATAAACAATAAATCTTTGAAATCAACCTTCCACAATTTCGTGAAATATGGTAGTGAGCCCAATAAAAATCAATAAATCATGCTTTAACAACTTTGACTCATAAAGTTCCTTTTTTCTAGAATAACATATTTTAAATGCTTATTTCATATAAGAGCATCAATGTTCAGAAAATTCCATAGTGAATATCAAGAAATAAATTAATTATCGTGAATAAAACATACAGAAATATTTTATCAATTTCTCAAATTCGACTCACAAGAAGGTCATGCAATGATATCATATCTATGACACATATATATTTATAGTAAAAATAATCTCGTTTTGTTAAGTATAAGTCTCACTTGATAAACGTATAGAGTGGTGGAACTTTTCTTTGGTGGTTCTGTTGTTCATATCCTTGTTAGCTTGGAGTAACATAAGACAATCTATAGTACCATTACATTAATTTTCTAAATCTAAAACATAGATTTTTCCAATTCCTAAGTGACTAAGTTTTTCAAATCATAATTTAATGAATTGTTCAAATTGGTGAGTGTTGTTGTCTTTGGTTCATAATATCATTGAGGCATTACTTATATCTAAAATCGAAAATCTAGTAATTCACTTAATTAATTGATATAAATTCATGAAATCATTTCAACCTAATATAGTTTATTAGTTTAATTTGATTAGTTATTTAATTTATATCATGGGCTTAAACTTATTTCAAATTAATATACTCAAATTGCAAAAATTTAACCATAACTATGAAATTGTAGATAACATGACCATAGTTTAATATTTTTGACATCTTCAATGTTCTATCCAAAGGTTCAATATTGTTTACACAAGATTCATAAGTTTTAACTCATTTTAATGCAGTTATACTGTGATCTTTAGGCTTAAGCTATCGCAATCTCCTTAACATTAAATACTAATATTGATGTTGAAGAATCAGTAATTCAACAGAACTTAACTAGCGGGAATATAAAGAAAACATGAATATGCCAGAACAAGGTCATTATTGGGTTTTAAGCTATTAGTAAGTGCTAGCTTGGGAGTTGTTCTGTTGGCTCGAACAGCCTGGGATCGTCTTAACCGAATTAGTTTGAGAGGAAATACAAATGGCTTGTTCAATAAACAAGGGATCATCTCAACTGAATCAATTTGAGAGGAAATATAGATGGCTTATCTGATTGAACAACCACCCAATTTAGACCAAGAAACTACACCATCCTTATTACTCCTTGATTAGAGTACAACTAAAAGCAAACAACCTAAGCATATTATGCAACCCAAATAATCAAAGCATAGCATGCATATTAGATTTTCCTTATTTCTCCGTTGGACTTATGGCTTATCCCAACACACAGCAGGGATTAACGTCCTATTATTTCAA
>JACGDI010003537.1:252930-323394 GCA_014898725.1 Jacaranda copaia | reverse complement strand
CTATTATTTCAAGGGTTCTGGGCTTTCAGCTTATCCATGCACTCAGCAAGATTTAACGTCTTATTTTGAGCTTTTGGCTTATTCATGCACTCAGTAAGGATTAACGTCCTATTATTTTAAGGATTTTGGGCTTACGGCTTATCCATGGACTCAACAAAGATTAACATCCCATTCTGAGCTTATGGCTTATCTATACATGCAGCAAGGATTAACGTTCTGTTATTTAACATATTCCCTATATACAAAACTCTATCTATTGGTACAATATATAATCATTTGCCAAAATGGTTACATATACGTTGTATAGAAGAAGGCAACAAATAACAACATGATACGACTCAAATATGCCCACAAGGCCAAACAGGTGACAAATAAAATCAATAAATCAAACCCTCACAGAGGTATAAGAGTCATTTAACAGATAACAACCAAGAATTCAAATAATTCATAGAATTCAAAAGTTAAGGTGATATTCACAGATCAAAGATAAGTTTAACCCTCATAGAGGTTCAACATATAACAAGTAAGCTTACATAAATCAAAACCAGGGCGATGGAACCCTACAAGGTATACGAATCATTTAACATGCATCAATCAAGAGTTCAAATAATCAACGTAATTCAACTTATCAAAAATATCTAAACAAATTAGAGAAACTCATTTCCTAGAAATAAAAAGGGGAATGAACCCTCACAGGGGTTCAACAAATAACAAATAGGCTCGTACAAGTCAAATACCAAAATGGTAGGCCCTTACCTTAAAATCACAAAATACAAGAGCTACTCTAAGCTATTAGTCAGCAAAATCTTGCCCCTTGTCACTTAATCAAAATAAAAGGGTTTCTATCAAAGTTCCCATTGACCTCATAATCATAATCATACTAATAGTAGTCTAAAACTAGTCATTATACCATCATACTACTCCTAAGTGATTAGTCTCAACATGATCAATAGGTATTATTCCTAATTATGTCATTACTATGGAAAATATTCTTGGGGTTTGCATCGATTCCTTTGGAGAGATACTATCAGGTCCTTAATTATATAATTAACCTTGTAACATTACATAAAGTTGATTATATTAACACAACTATGATTAACAGTCCAAATTTACCATTTAGTATTCATTTATGCAAAATTTAGGACATAATTACCAAATTAACTTCAATTAACCAAGAGTATCATATAACATTCCAAATCTAGATCCACTAACTTATATAAATATATGTATGTCACAATTGTTTTGATCAAATCTTGCATTCTTCCTAATTATACAAGGCGTTGCAAGGTTTGGAAGGTATATACATACACATGTATACAATTTAAACTCATTTCCCATTTTACCCAATTTTTGATTAATGAAGCCATGTAACCACATCAGCTTCCGCACATGTATTCTTTGTAATAAGATAAAGATTTTGTCTAGTCACTGTCGCTGTTCGTTGTCCACCGCTAGAGTTGGTCACCACCACCACCAAAAGATATGCCTCAACTCCATTAATCAAACCCCTCAATCAATTTTTGAATCAGATGTCAATTGGCTAGAAAACCACCAGCCCACCACCGATGCCGCCGTGCTAGTTTTTCTTCAATTCTGATATCGCCATTGGTTAGTTCTAGGAAATGAAGGTACCAAACTATTTCTTGAGTTGAGGGCCGCAAAACCCAGTACTCAAAACTCAGCTTCCATTGTCGAAATGGAGAAACCTATCACCACCACCATAATTGAGAATGCAAGCTCAATCTTTGGCCATTACACAGGTTAGTTTTGGAAGAAAATGGTATTTTCGAGTTCCTTGAGCTAAGATGAGTAAAACGGCATATAATATGTTAGGTTTCACCGCTCAGCGAAGGAGATGGCTGGAGGAGGAAGATAGTGGGCTTCGGTGAAGAAAATGAAGAAATTAGTCAGGGGAGGGAAGGAGCTATATAAAGAGCAACCTTTTGGAATCCAATTTTGACCCCCAGAACTTCCGCCCAATCTCCAATCAAGCTCTCCAAAGTTCTTTCATCTTCCAATTGAGCCCCCAACTATGCTAGTGCATCATATTGACCCCATTGACCAAAATAATTTCCATGCAAATCCCCAAGACTTTTAAAAATTGTCCAATCAAAATTCTGCAAATTGCAAATTAACTCCAAAATTTTCAATTTTCTTACAATCAAGTCCTTTTTATTTATTTTTTGGGCCCTAAAATCTGATCAACCAATATCTTGATTTATAAATCTTCATTTTTTGTAGTACCAAATTTTAGGGGTGTTATAGTTTTGCAATGAATTTTTCCATCACAAATTTGAAAAAAGAAAAAAAAATTAATTTTTTTTTTTGCTTTTTCAGAAAAATTTTGCGACGGAAAAAAATCAATTTCCAATAGCACTGGTTGGCTGGTTGGCTGGCTAACTGCTGGGTGCACATTGCTAGGTGCACGCCCAACAAATGCTAGCCACACCAGCGGCCAGCAAGCTTGCTAATCGGCAGCCAAATTTGGCCATTTTTTTTCCTTTTTTATTTTTTTTGAAAAGTTTGTTTTAATTTTAAAAATACTAATGGTTTTTGTTTATTTATTATTTCAGGTTTGGAGGGCTTATATTTTGTATTATCCCAACTAATTAAGGTAATTTTTTTAATTATGATTTATTTAGTTAAAATTTGATTTGTGTATTAATTAAGATTTGATTCATGTATTTAGTTAACACATATGATTTATGTATTAGTTAAAATTTGAGTTAAATTTTAGATTCATATAAAATGTTGTTATATTTTGTTATAGTTATGTTTTTATGTGAATTAAAAATTTTATTACAATTTTGATTGAGTTAACTTTATGTTAGTTTATATTGAATTATATTAAATTTATAAGTTTTAATTTAGTTTATGGAATTATGATTTATGAATAAATATATGCACTTGTAACATGTTCCTAATGGCATGTGCTATCTTGACTATAATGGATACTTTTTGTGAGCATTGAGTTTTGTGGAGTATTTAGAGGTAAGTTTGCATATCTTCTTTAGATTTTATATATATTTTTTAGTAAAATACATTAGAAAAACTTAGGGTTTGTTTGTTTGAGATTTGCCAAAATATTTTTCAACTCTTAAAACACAAACAAACAACCCATCACATCTCCAATCCTACTATCCAAAATACACTTTAAAAGGCCCAAAATACCATCCCAATTTATTTTCTACCCGTTCGCCAATATTTAACTCTGTCACTTTTTGTCTCCCCTACCTAATCTATATACATATACATATACATATACATATACATATACATATACATATACACATATATAAATAATTTTAAAATATTAATTTCACCCTACCAACTCAACATAAAGTTTTATCCCCTCCCAAAACACAAATAAACAAACAAACAATTTTTTCCCAATTTATTCTCCATCTACCACCCGAAACACAAACAAACAACCATTATATTCCCCAACCCATTCCTAAAACCCCCCAATTCATAAACAAACAAGGTGTAAGGGTTGTTGGAATTAGAAATGAGAATGGAATGTTGGGAGAAGTGATGCCTTCTCATTTGTTGTTGATTAGTTTTTAATTGCTTACATGATGATGATAGGCATAAAGAGGAGTGTTTATATGCCATTATGTGTTTATGAATATTATTAATTGTAAATGTTAATTTAAATTTAATTTAGGTATTAGATTAAATTATGTTAATTTAAATTTGATTTATGTATTAAATGTTGTTATATTATGTTAGATTTATGTTTTTATGTGAATTAAAAATTCTATTAGAATTTTGATTGAGTTAAACTTTATGTTAGTTTATGTTAAATTGTATTAAGTTTATAAATTTGAATTTAGTTTATGGAATTATGATTTATATATAAATATGTGCACTTGTAATAAAATTTTAGATTGATAATCACTTTGTAAATTATAATATATATTTTATTTTGTTATAGTAAGGGACACATGTATCCAATTTTTTGATTCAATATGTGTTTATAAATATTATCAGTTGTTTTTAATTGAAGTAATGCTATTCATTTTGTTGAGTCTTGTTTTTTTGGCAATTTGAAATATTCTATTTAAGGAAATTTTTTATAGAATGTAGCATTAATCATATTAAATCTTTGGTCTTTTTATCTACTTGAATATGTTTGATGTAATATTTTTGGTCTTTTAATTGAAGTAATACTATTCATTTTGTTGAGTCTTGTTTTTTTGGCAATTTGAAGTATTCTATTTAAGAAAAGTTTTTATAGAATACATCATTAATCATATTAAATCTTTGGTCTTTTTATCTACTTGAATATGTTTGATGTAATGGTAAACAAATTAAGATTTGGATTGTCAACGAGCTACAGACATTTGAATCCTCAATTTGTTTATCATTGATATCAATACGCCAGCAAGTATAAACTTGCATTGTACATTTGCTAATAGATATCTTATATGATTGAAAACTATACACTAAAATTTTTGTGTTGTCTGTATCTATATCCATATAGTCTATATCAAATTAGGGGTTACTCGTCTGACTTTTAAATTTAAGTTTTCAAAAGATTTTTGATGGACAATTCCGTTGAAAATCCTTGCATTGTATTTTGTTGTTCAAAGGGAAGTAGGATGATGTGTTTTGAGGAGTCTAAGGTAAGAATTATTTCAAGCACAACTTATTCTTTTTCTGAATTAGATTTCAAAATATATATTTATCTAAGTGTTTTAATTTTTTTTTTAACATGCCTCTTAGTTTATGTTTTTATTTTTTATTATTCTAATTTTATTTTTGCTTTGAAATTGTAAACTTTGATATCTCAGGGCATTGAAATTTAGTATAAGTCTGCGTATTGAGTAAGATAATTTTTTTTGGCATTATTTTGTGAATTTATATTTTAGTTAGGACTTGGTTTATCATATTTTTTCAAGAGTTTGTTGTATTTGTTGAGTTTTTTGTATTTATTTACTTGACTTATTATTATTTGGGCATTGCAATTTAGAATGAGGATGCATAATATTTTTTAAAATTTAAAAAAAATACAATTTTGCAATAGACAACAAATTAGTCGCAAAATTTTAAATTTGTGATGAATTTTTCCATTGCAAATAGCAATTTGCGCTAATTTTTGGCAAAATCCATCGTAAAATTTGTTGCAAATAGCAACTTTTTTAATAGTGAGATATTAACTAAAAACTTTTTATGAAATAAATAAACTTTTCAAGGTCAAACTTAAATGCGAACCTATGACTAGATTATAGGTTTAAGACAAATAAATTGAAGATTGGGCCGAATGGAACTTAAATCTTAGTTTCTTTGGCTTGTCAAGCTCAATTTCAATTCATTTGATTAAAGCTCAAACTTTCGCCTAAAAAAATAGTCAAAATTTAGGTCGACTGCACTCATTTTCGCTTTATACAATTGGGGTTTGGGGGAAATTGAGAATTTTTAAAAACATAGAGGTAGACTAATAAAAATGTAAACCTAAATTATAAAAAAGACAAAATGGTCTTAAGTTCAGTTCTTGGTTAATCAGTTGGAACCAATTTTTACTGATTTTTTATTTGATTTTAATTAATCGAGTACAAAAAATGAATCCAAATGAAAATAAAAAATTGTTGGTAAAGTAATCGAAAACCAAATCATGTACACTTCTGTTCGATTCTATTAATTCGATTTTCGATCCATTCGATTGATATTATTTCAATACTAAAATTTCGTTTCTAAACCATTTACATCACAGTGACCAAATAAATAATAGTTTACCAACTAATATATGTTGCTTGAACAAAAAGAATTAATGCAGAGCAAAAATGTAGAAATTGACAATGTCAACAGCATAAGATACCTACCATACATGAAGCAATGGAGGATTTCTGGGTGAATTTATAAATTTTTAAAAAATAATTTATAAAATATTTTAGAGTTTATAAAATGACTTTAATCGTCTAATAATATTTTTAGGAAGTGATCAGTTTATAGGATCTCAAAACAAAGTATTGAAATTTTGTAAACTGTGTATGTGTGTATACATATGGATCAACAAATTCCGTTACTTTTCACTATTAAATTATGAGTTTTAAATATAAGTTTTAATGATGTGTTATACAAATATTTGAAAGTTTGCTTTAAAATAATATTTAATATATAGCTTGTATGATTCAAAAATATTATAAAAAATTTAATTGGGCTTTGCAAAGCCCATTACCACTTATTGCTCCATTAATTATACCCATGTAAAATTTTAGAGGAAAAATATTAATTTGGCTATTACAGTAGAATTTTTTTGTTCCTAAAACATAAACAAATATACTAAAATTTTGCAACACAAGTTTCATATTTTTCAACCTCACTCCCAAAATATATAATTTATATCAAAATATTACCTTTGTTTTCCCAAACTGCACACCAGCATGCATAAATAAATCGAATAATCGAGTAAAGAAAAAGAAAAATAAAGATACACGTACGTACACGCCGCAATTACCAAAAGGACTAATTAAGCTCTAACAGCGCCTTAATCCAGTGGAGCTTTTACTTTTTTATCAAAAGCTCAGTAAAGTGACGCTCCATATTGCACCACCCTGTTTGGAAGCGAATAATTCCACTTTCAGAACTTTCACGCTTTTTCGGTGCCATTGGATTGTTTCTTCAAAATTGCCTCCAACTTGTCGTCCATTTCTTCCACCTTAATATCCAAGCGACATGTCACGTCCCAATTGCTTAAAACAATGAAAATGTGACATTTCTAGTTTTTCCTCGATCTTGGTATAGAACGATTAGGTCAGTTTAAATTAAATAATTCACAAGAAAGATATTTGTAAATTAACTAAGATAGACCAAAAATAATTTAATTTATGAACATTGCCCAAGTCGAACATCCTTAAAAATCATAATAATAAAGATCGCCCAAAATTATTTTCGGAATCACAGGCAAAGGTCTGCCCAAAGAGGGAAAAGGTCACGCAATGTGCTGTTATTCACTGAAATAACCAATCAAATTGGGAGAAGTACGACAGCTTCACGTGCCTGTCATTGCCATTCCCAACTGCTACAATAATTGATAAATGAAGTCCCACTTGCCCATCAAGGTAACTTTAACTTAATGCTTGCCAGCATTTAATGCGTCTTATCCTTATGTTGTGGGAACTTTTCATAGCGACAATATCAAATAGGGTATGATTTAACCTATGCTTTTCAGTACTTCCATAACTTATTCGTATAAAGAGTTTTCGCTTAGCATGTGACATGGATAATTTTAATTATAAGGACAATTTAAAAATAATTTAATTATTTAAATCAATTAAATAAAAAGATTAAAGAATTTGAAAATAATGTAAAGCCTACAAACAATGACATAAAAACCCTAATTCGTCTAAACTTATTAAGACAAAAATTTATAAAGACTGAGTCTCGAAAAAACTTAGGATAAGAAATTATTTGTAAAAGACCCACAAATTTGAAAAAATTTTTGAAAAACAAAGATCTCTTTATACGCATTTTATAGGAAAATAAATCGACACACTATTGCCTACAAAAAAGGATCTCGCTTTTACAACATCACTATGTATTTTTCTTGTACAAATTGGACAAGAAAAAGGGATTTTTAGAATAAATATTCAATTTGATTTTATGACATATTAAGTGCATGCATCATAGAGTAGCTTGATGAACAAATAAGAATTAATTATACCTTGTCCATCAAATCTACCACTTTTTGAGCATCCTTTGCTGTTTCTTCAGCCAAATCCTCAACAACACTAACAACCTTTTTCAGGCCTCCTTCCGGGAGCGCCTCCGCCATATCTTCCGCCGCTTTATCCACTTCCTCCGCCACTTTTTCCACGGCGTCTGCTATTTTCTCCACTGTCTCCGCCGCCACATCAACTTCCTCTGTACAAAATAATTTACATTCATTAATGATGCAAAGCATTGAACTCAACAAATTTTTCTACGTTGAGGATGTTTTAATATATATAATAGTTATGTGACCTTACTTGTCAATGTTAATAGCCTTTGGACCAGGAAAGGTACTGTCACCAGCAACCCCGCGATCCCAGCTATCCTGCAATAAGATTGTTAAATTGAATACATTACTAATTAATTGAAACAAAAAATTCATTTTTCAGAATTGATTTAGGTAAAATTAGTTGTGCATGTTACTTCTGTTCATCTCAAAGCATCAAATTATTAAACTCAAACAAAATTTAAAAAGAAAAAGAAAAACTTATTAACAACTATCGTCTTGCTTACATTAGCGTGATTTTAATTATTGCTCATTTCCGTTTTGGTTTAAAAAGTGCTTGTTATGTTTTTTAAAAAATAGAGAATTATCAACTTCTCCCCATTTTCATTTAAAATATCACTTATTTTTATTTTCAATTAATCGTAAATCTACTCCACCTCCCTATTATCACAACAATAAAATTTAATTTTTATTTGATATAAAATATTCATTATTATTTTAAAATAATTAATATATAGATATATTTAAAAAAACGCATATTTTAGATGTAAAAGAATACAAGTTATCTACTTTTTATAATTCTATGCCTACTTTAATTATTATTTTCGAACAGAATATACAATTACATTTTTATTTTAAAACTATAATTAATTTTTTAAAGTTCATTGGAAATAAAAGAAGAAAATGAAAGCATATCCGGACGGTCTTTTTGTTGAAACCCGACTAGCGTACCAGGGGTTGTCTCCGGTGAGAGAGAACCCTGGGATGTTGGGGAGAGAGAAAGAAGAGAGAAGATCTCCAGCTGCTTCTGGAGTAGCATTCCTAACAAAATTGCTGAAGCCACCAACAATTAATTAGCAAATTAAATCAATACAAACCAATGAAAATCAAATTAAAGTACAGAAAATTTGCGTGTGTACGCATATACTTGTTTGATCCTCTGTGGCTTCTTGTTCTTGCTGATCTCTGCTGATCAGGACAGGTCTGAAGAAGCTGCAAATCAGTGCACCTGCGAAGAAGTGAGCACTCTCTACCAAATTTGTGGGTCGAAATTGTTGGTTGGATACTCAGAGACTTGTGCAGAAGAAGATTAAACTTGAATAAAGTGCTAGATGAGATGGCCATGGATTCTTTATGGAATAGTGGGAGTAGGTTTTGGGGAAGGAGTAAAGTTGTAGGTTGACCACCTTTCGCATCAATAATAAACCAAACTTCAATTGTAATGGTATATTATGGCTACAAAAAAATGTAAGTGTAATAGTTTATAAACCAGAAAAGATTTGAAATAGTAATTCAATAGACTTTATGCAGTTTTTTTAGGGGCACCAATTGGGCGTTGCCACCCCGGCAACGAGAGCAATCTCTGACTGTGGCTTAAATTATTGCTATTCATTGCGTTGTGTACAACGTGACCTTTTATAGCTGAGAATCTAATTATTGGGGTTAGGCACGGTGAAATGAAATGGATAATTGCGCGACCCCAGACTCACGCGGGGGCAAAAGTGAGTTTGGAACCACGGGCAAGAGTAGGTGATCGATCGGCTAATTCAATGGGTTTTCTAAGTTCTCATATACATAGTTATTACTTGTTATTAAGTGCTCACTTTTCAATCATTCATATTATTATGGAATAATTCAATAGACTCAATCCAATAAGTTATCGACGAGCCTGCTTAACATGTATATTCTAATAGCACTTCTGGACCCAATTGGGCCGTGTCACTCTACCACAACTGCTTGGTCGAGCAGATTGTCCTCGATTACACCTAACGGGAGGCTTCTAGCCATTTATCTATTCAACCATTCCTTTAGTCAACCGCCTTGTCTGTTTAATAATTGTCGACTATAGTGCTTACTCCGGTGCTGACTCATATTTTTGTCACATTTAATGCTCTGACAAGTAGCTTACCTCGACCTTAATGGTGTATGTCACCTAATACAGTCTCTATCACCAATTTTGGCAAAAAGGTGCACCCTCAGAATACTATTCATCATGAAAGTAGGAGATGATACCACCTGAAATAATATCGAGAGTGGAAATGACCAAAAATCCCCAAGCAAAGACAAGAGCCTTCTACACTTGATAGAGACGTTTTAAACATATCATCCACCTAGAGAAGGAGAAAGCTATAAATATATCACTGTAAGCCGCACTTCAAGTAATGTCATATACACTATAGCTCTTACTCTATTGTTCGATTACCTCAATTTGACTAATACTAACTTGAGCGTCGGAATATCTTAACCGAGAGCACCTCAAAGAATTTAACGTTTACTGTTGGTTGCAAATCTCAAACTTTGAAGGATATTATTGTTGGATCGTTCGACCTTCTTGATCAAATTAGCCCGAATACTACTTCATTCACTAAATACAACCTTCAACCTTATCACATATCAATATAATTTAATTTTAACCTTCGAATTATTGTAAAGTAAAGAACTATGATTCCACTATGATGGAATCATCTTCTTTTAAAGTTTAATTATAAAAAATAAAATAAAAATTATTACACTAAATGATTAAATTAACCTTAATATAATGAAGGAATTAGAAAATCCTTTTTGCAGTGCTAGAATCGAACAAATCTACTCAAAATGATGAAAAGAAAGAAACCTAATTCAATGAATTCCAATAAACTAGAAAGAAAACTCAAAAGGCTGCAAGCGATCTCAAATTTCAAACCTCTACTAGTGAAGGGGACATCCATGCCAATTCAAACACAGCAAAAGTGCGAGCACCGATCATTTGGAGCGCAAAAACTGGAAAAGATTAGGGTCATCGTTTTACATATGCTGACACTCACAGGCCGAATCAGGAATGCGATGAGGCCATCATTGTAAAGATGCCGCCAGTATATTTTAAGTTCTTTAGAATTTCTTTTCCTCTTATTTATTTATTTTTTTAACACCCAATTATGTACGTGTGAACATGTCTTGTTTATGTTTAGTGATTAGTTTAAAAGTGACGAGATTTGGTTGTGGAATGAATTTTTATGATTTATTCACTTGTTTCTGTTCTTGAATCTTGTGAATTAAGTACGATCAAATGAATGGTTGATGTTGTAATCTGAGGTGAAGTTCAGGGATCAATTTGATATTGGCGAAATCAATCCTGTGGTAATTGCCAAGGGGTGATAATTTGTTTAATCTCAAGGAAGTGCTTGGAACTGATTAAGCTATTTGATTTATAAACCACATGGGGATTGACGAACATCATTTAACTTGTCCAACCTCAATGTTTCATTTTTTATGTTATTCAGGTCGAACTTTGAAGAGGGTTGATCTACTATCTGCTGATGAATATGAAATGATGTCATTCTATATTTTTGTATTGCTTCAGTTTTGTCTGAGTTGCTTGATAAAATGATTAGTGTTGTCGAGAAATATCTATAGCTTGGCCCTTTTCTCTTTCTCTTGTCCCCTTTCTTCAATGTATTTGATTTGTTGGGTATCTAACTCTGGGAATTTGATATGATGCATCTGGTTGCAATAATACATTTATAGGTTTGACTTATATTGGATTATATTGCCCTATATATTCCGGTTGAATTTAGTCTACGTCTTTGCAGCATTCCTCTTTTCTACTAATAGCTTATACATGTTATATTGCATGTAGAGACTCTGGTTTTTCAGGTTATATGGTACCATCAAGTGTTATATTCTATGATACAATGTAGAATTATACAGGTAAAAATGCTAGTTAAAGTTAGTTTCATAAGACTAAAACCTGGATCTGCAGGAGAAGAGAATTGCACACGAAATTACTATCATCAATGCCATGTTTTGATTGCCTTTTGGTTTGGCACAAGGACCTATTCTCTGTATCTTTTAGTGGTTCCATTTTCAAAGTTATTCTTATATTTGAAGTAGGCTACCTAAGTTATGAGTACTTTCAATTGAATATACCTCTCTAGATTTTAGTTGAGCACTATTTTGTGTTATTTCTGTCTTTTCAGTTTTATTTTTTATATATCATTTTTATCTAACATCTTTTTCAGGTGGTTCTCTCTTTCTTTTTGGCCGACAGGTGCTGAGATACTTCTGAAAAGATGGCCACAACTGGAGAAAGAAGAAAGATGGTAAGACAGTGAAAGTGGCTTATGAAAGGCTCAAGGTAAGTCCTTACTGATGTCACTGTGTTTTATGATCTTTTACTTTACACTTGGTCTGGATAATTGCAGTTTCATTTTCCGTTTCACTCTTGTAACTCTACCGATGTAAGCTAATCGATTAAAGAAATATAGATCAGATATTTCCAGGATGCCATTCTCCTTGAAAATTGTAATGATGCTTCCATGTTAACTCTTCTAGAGGTGAATGTCTTTTCAGATCGGAAGTGTTGATATATTGCATTGCTACTATGCTCATGGAGAAGAGAACGAAAATTTTCAGAGGTGTTGCTATTGGATGCTTGAAGAGTAAGCTTAAAATATTCTTGACATCCTGTCCTAAGGAAAACACATGAACAATCAAGTAGCATATCCATTTTTACTTTCTAGAAACTTTTCATATTATGATAATTCGTTTGAAATTGACAACATCAAATGCTGCTTCTCCAAGATTCCTGAAGTGTTTGGTTCATTTTGTTTTTCTGGATCTCTCATATTTACTCAATGTTAATTCTTCTCTGTTTGTTGAACTATTTGGATGTCATGCTCCCTGCACCCAAACTTGCATGTTGATATGTACCTCAAGACTCACATGAGTACCATAAATTTGGCTGAATTGACTGCCCAAAAGCTTAAACATTTAGTTCTTGATAGTTGGCTTAGCAATCACTTATAAACTAGTGGCACTCTCCTCTTGTGATCAGTGACACAAATTGGGGTCATATAGAGAAATTATTGAAGGGTGTGCTGCTGTTTAAAATGTCTCTAAATTACTATGTCCTCAAGTATTGGACCTTCTTTTCATGTGTCCTTTGCATGGAAAAAAGCTTATGCTTTTAGAAATATTTAAATTGTTGATTCAACTTCCTGGAGCAAAGCTTGAAATTGTTATCTTTTTGGATTCTTCATATATGCTTATCATTAAATTACTATGTGAATCAATTACCTTCACCAAGTCTCCTACCATCCATTATCTTAAACCATTTATCTTAGAGGGCAATAAGTTATCATCCACTACTAAGTACCACCTATGTATGAGAAAAGGGCGTCTAATTTTCCTTTTGCATGTCTAATTCGGCACTTTAGCTATCATGTTTCTGTTGATCATGCATTTTCCTCTTGATAACTATGCTTCAGTTAAAGGTGACTAGCTTCTTGGATGTAGCAAGCTTAGAAAGTTTTTATCTACAACTAAAATAGCACAATATAGATAAAACTGTCACTCTTCTGAAGAAGAAATAATGAAGTGTTTAAAAGTATACACAAAAATTTCTAATGAAGAATTCTTTTTCATTGAGTTTCTTGCTTGGCAGAGTTTGATTGTTTTTGTCCTATGGTTGATTTCTACTTCAGGGAGCTGTCTCACATAGTTCTTGTCCACTACAGGGAGGTAAAGGTAATGATACTTTCTCCTATACTCTCTGATATGTCGTTAACCCTCCGAGAATTTTATAGAGTTGGTTCAGCATATCTCAAGAAAAGTTCAATTCATGAGAGTTTTGGCTTAAACTATGGCAACTTGATTTATTAACACTTTGAAGGTTTAGATAATTTAACATGATGGACCAAAATATAAAATCTGAATCAATTTCTGTCGTATATAATTTTTTTTTAACATAGAGCCCATTATGCTTCAGTAGCTTAGTCCTTGGCCACCTTTTGCAATTTGATACTTTATCTTCTTATCATGACTTATAGTTGTGGTCTTTCTAGAAATCTCTGATTTTTGTTTCTTTGACAGGGAAACAAGATAAATTTTAATTGCATTAGGGATGCTGAAGGTATTCCTCATAATCGGCAAAGTGAAGAACAGATATCTAACTCCGAGGTGGACAGTTAAGCAGCTTCTAGATTTCAATCATATGATTATCAAGGAACATCACAAGCCACAAATACAACTAGCCCCAACCGTACTCAGGCTTCGGAGCATGAAGATGCTCAATCAGGACTGAATATATGTCATGTTGTTAACTATTATTCTTTACTATCTTGGAGTATATTTATTATTTTCTATTCCCTAAAGTTTGAAGCTGTTATAATTTTGTGTTCTTCAAAATCATGATGGTTGAAGGTTTTAAACTGCAGCATACAGGCACCAAGCAAGTCCTGGATTCCATTCTACTCACGAGTTAGAATCGCCTGTGATTCAAAGATTGAAGTTGGTTCAATTCCTGATTATCCGGTCCCTATATCAAATAATGTGTTAAAAGTCCATAACTTTTCCTCATTTCCTCCATCTTAGCATTCCTTCCAGGTAGAACTGATTTGCTGGTTTGACTTTATACTGTACCATGGGTGTTTTAAGTAGTAGTCGTGCCTTACAACAATGTTTCGCTTTTTTTATTTCATTAGTAAAAGGTGTGTGCATTGCATGTAAAAGAATATGATTTACCAGAGAAATTCAATAATAATAGTATAAAGAAAAATATAATTTTACATTTTAATTTAATACTTGTTACAGTTGTTTTTTATTTTTATTTTGAAATTAAAATTTATGAGGTGCTTTTCGAAATGTAAATTGTAAAAGATATTTTTATAACTTAGATTTGAGATTATAATGCACTACCATATAAATAAGATATAAAATTATAACTGTAAAACAAAGAGATAGAAATTAGTATATTCTTAGAGGAAAAGTAACAATTTTAAAGCAATACTTGTTGAGATGCAGTTCGAAACTTGATTTGTAAATTTATATTAGATCCTCATTTAGAGTTTATAGGCTTTCTTTTCGCTGCAACAATTTTTCTTGTTTTTGTTTCTTTTCTTTTCTTTTCGTTTTTGGTTTTCTTAAGTTTTTTAGACTCTTCATCTTATTAAATAGGCATAATTAAAAGACAGCATGGGAAGAAAATACAATAAATCCAAATCAAATATATCTTTTATTCTCTCTAATCTCTTTCTTAAATCTCAATATCTAAAAATTAAATCTAAAATCTCATGTAAGTTTAATTTCAAAATTATTGCCCATCAAGCTAAGTTTATTTTTCAATTTTGTTATTCAACTAAAATATTTATATTTTTTTAGTATGATAGTTTATTTACTTATTGTTACACAATTTATGCTTATACTATCTCAATTATAATTAAATGAATATATTATGAAAAGGAAATGGAGAATTGAAATTAAACTAATATTAAAAAGATTATATTTATCTCTATAAGAATATTTTAGGTGGACAATTGAAAATCTATTTGATATGTACCAATTTGGCGCATATGGCAAAGTTTGTTTATCAATTAGAATATTGTAAAAACTTGTGAATTACAAATCTCAAGCACCAAATCTAATAGTATTTTAATTGTTTTGCTTATCTTTATTAGTAATTCTTTTTATTTAGCATCAAAGCTCCTAGAATTAACATTTTCATTGTTTTTCAATTTCTGAGATAAATTAATCCTTTTCCCCTTATTATAATAGAAGAGGTTAATTGGTGAGAAAAATAGAGAAAATATTAGAGATTTAAAGTTGTACAAAATAGTTAATTTTAAACAACCATAATTCTATACTACAAAGTTGTCTATATGCCAATGACATGTGGCTTGAAAGTTCTTGAAATCTAGTTTCAAATGAAATCAATTTAATTTAAAATTCAAAGTGTTTTAAAGATTATAGGCACAATAGGCATCACAAAAATTCCAACAGCCTTTTTGAACTATTTGTACTTGTAAGATAGTATCGAAAAAACTATTAATGTTAGATGTGAGATTTACAATCACCACATTTTTCTAGTGAAGAAACAAGTAATAATGAAAATTAGTGTGAGCATATACACCAAAACCATCAGACCAGTTTTTCGAATTGTGGATAGGGGAGTGGTGTCTTTTAATAAATGTTCTGAGGTGTTTTTTCGTGTTAAGTAACAATTTACTACTATGGCAGATAATCATCAAGGACAACTTTCAGCTATTCCTCGTATTGGTTTTGGATCACTCACACAAGTAGAAAAAAGTAGAAGTCCTATGGACAATGGTTTGGCAAATGAGCTTCACGGGGACCTTGAGTTCCTATCTTGGGAAACTGTTATCGAAAGTAGTAATGCTGGGTATCAATCTGTCAATTTTTAGTCGTCATCTCCTTCAGCCCAATCAAGTGCAATGAACTTGATAACTGGACAAGAAACTGAACAGCTGGATCAAGTTTTTACTGGTGCGTTCAGAAAAAGGCAGGACTATGGAAGCCATTCTGGTGGCTTGGACGAGTGATGGGTATTGGACGACTTAAAATGTTATTTATGCATGCTTTTGACACCATAATTTTATACATCGATTAATGGCGACATACAGAAAGCCTAGAGCATGACTGATCTATTTTTGCCAATAGACCAGACCTCTTGGACATACTCTTCCATCCTCTTGTGTGATGTGGTAAAATGTGGGTGTTTGGTGGGAAGACTGCGCAGGCCCTTACCCTGGTCATGGAGTTTAGGCTCATGGCGTAGTCTTTGTCCAAGCTATTCCAATCAGCCGCAGCTATAGTAGGTAGTCATGAAATGTAACAGTAAAATTATATCTTATTATAACAAGAAAATAAGCAAAAATATTGAAAGAAAACAGTTAGGATACATTCTATCCTCCACATGTCAGTGATGCTTATGTCCACATCCAACAATAGCCAATAGCCAGCATCATTCTGCAAACATCGAACATCAAAACAAAGTTACCAATGGATGAAAGAGCTCAAGTGAACCTTTTGCAAGGTTACTAGATGAAAAGGTGAGATTTCATGTTTTCAGATCTATGGGCCTAAATCATACGTTCCCCCTGGGACTAAAAGCTTAAGATGGTGACACCATCTGTTTTAGGGAAACAATTTGGTTACTTTTGTTAGTATAATGACTTTTAGTGTGAAACCATTGTTGTAATTGAATTTCACTTTCCATACCTATGCATTCACTAAAATAATATTCCTCAGTTGTAACTAACGACTTATATCCACACCTGGCATGATCTTCATGATTCCACTCACAAAGTCCTGTGATGTACTTGCATCTGAGCACATTCTTTGAGCTTTTATTCCTTGCTCACCAATTTCATTTCCTCTAATCTCCTGTTCTAGACATTGTGCAGAAACATTCTCATTAGCATTCGGTGTTTCACGAATGCTTGCTTGAGCATCAACAGTATTAACCTCCTCAAAGTTTTCCTCAAATTGACTAAAATAATAAGCACAAAAATTAAAAACAACTCCAAAAATAAATCACCACTTTAGAACAGACAATAGTAAAATTCACTTTATGATGTTTAGCCTTGCCTTGTTGGGGTGGGGGCGGGATATAGAGAAAGAGAGTCATACCTGACAAGGTAAACATCTATAGGTCCCATGGTGCCTCGGAGAACAATTCTGTATCTTCTCTGTGGATAATCAACATGCTTTTGGGGGGTGAATTAACACGATTTACATGTAGAATTGCATTAAAACTATTTTGGGGTACAAGTTACTGAGAGTAGAAAGGAAGAAAAAGTACCTCATCAAGGTCTAGAACTTCTAAAGTAGTAACATGGGGAAATTTAATTGCTATCAAGGTTTCGTTCTGGTGGAGAGAACATAACCATGTTTTAGTATTAATCAACTCAAATATATGCTAAGTTGAATTGCTACAAATTTATACCTGGAAGCAAGTTAAGCTTTTGATGTCTTTTTCAAATATAAAAAGCCACCTGGTGAAGAGGTTAACCACATATGATGAGTGATTACATAAATTTGTGGTCGCTAAATGAAATTCAAATAGTTAAGTTCCGTGAACAGGTAGAAGGTTGAGTTACTTTTGATTATTTTCATCTTCACTCAGGCCCCTCAGCTTTCCCTGCATTTCTCTAAAACAAAAAAACCAATTAGAAGCCTAGCATTCCAATTAGGAAAAATGCTATCGTCATAGAATAACAGAAGCATCAGTTTATTACCTTATGTGTTCATCTAACCTGCACTCCTCTATGTTCCAATTTTCCATTTCTTCCTGAAGAGGTACAAAGAGTTGATGAGGACTTATCTAATAACACTTTCATTTAAACAAGACACATGTTTTGTAAGGTATAAAACACAATTTCATTTGGGCAGAGCATAAGGTTGCTTCAATATATGCTGTTTGCAATTGGAATTTTCTTATAGTTAATTGTTAGTAATTATAAATGCTTGCAACCTTAATTGAGTGATGCAGAAGATCTTCACTCAGGTATTTGGACCCATCAAAAACATAATGGAATAGGAGAATTCAAGTGAAAATAAAGAATACTAGAAAACCCATAATTCCCTAGTAAAGTACTGTGCTAAAGCACAGTGTGAAACAAACTAAAATCAAGAAAGCCAGTTTCTAAATTCTAGTGGCTTTTAATGTTTCAACCTTTTTAACTTATATTTGAGCAAATGTTGATGTTAACTTAATCTTCTTAGTGCCAAGTGGCTTGTAGCCCACTGGCATAAGTCTCCCACATAATGTGGGAGATCAGGAGTTCGAACCTAAACGGGCTCCTGATGTGTGCGTGTGTATAAATAAAAAAAAAAAAAAAAAAACTTAATCTTCTTAGTTCATCAGCTCCTGAAACCCATACAGTTTGGAAAGCAAATTAAGTGACAATAGAGTATAGTAACACTTCCTCTTTATTTCTCAATTACTTCGTTTTTCAACAAAAGGGGATAACACTTCCACAAATACTGTCGTCTTCCATGCTACATCCTATCCACAGCAGGCTTTTTTAGTTGCATTTCTCCACTACAATCACCCAATAATTATTGAAAGCCAACATCCTTAGAGCTTGCAGCACCACTCACAGATCTAGAAACTTTGTCAATAGCATGATAATGTTAAAGAAACTAGCCATAGATAAACAAGAATTACAGAAGTTTAACTTGTAAAGCTATATCCTATGCAGATAAAATCAAATAGGAGTTCAGTTATACCTAGCATAACTAAAAATTTCCTGCGAGAATGAGGTAATGCTGTAAAGATGTAGACTAAATTCAACCGGAATATATAGGGCAATCTAATCTAATATAAGTCAAACCTATAAATGTATTATTGCAACCAGATGAGTCATATCAAATTCCAAGAGTTAGATACCCAACAAATCAAATACATTGAAGAAAGGGGACAGGAGAAAGAGAAAAGGGCCAAGTCGTAGATAATTCCTCAGCAACACAGATCATTTTATCAAGCAACTCAGACAAAACTGAAGCAATACGTCAATATAGAATGACGTCATTTCATATTCATCAGCAGATAGTAGATCAACCCTCTTCAAAGTTCGACCTGAATAACATAAAAAATGATACATTAAGGTTAGACAAGCTAAATGACGATAGTCAATCCCCATGTAGTTTATAAATCAAATAATTCAATCAGTTCCGAGCACTGCCTTGAGATTAAACAAATTATCACTACGTGGCAATTACCACAGGATTGATTTCGCAAATATCAAATTGATCCCTGAACTTCACCTCAGATTTGAACATCAACCATTCATTTGTTCGTACTTAATTCTTAAGATTCAAGAACAGAAACAAGTGAATAAATCATATAAATTCATTCCACAACCAAATCTCGTCACTTTTAAACTATATCACTAAACATAAACTAGACATGTTCACATACACATAATTGGGTGTTAAAAAAATAAATAAATAAGAGGAAAAGAAATTCAGAAATACTTAAAACATACTGGCGGCGTCTTTACAACAATGGCCTCATTGCATTCCTGATTCAGCCTGCGAGCGTCAGCATATGTAAAGTGATGGCCCTAATTTTTTTCCAATTTTTGCACTTCAAATGATCGGTGCTCGCACTTTCGCTTTGTTTGAATTGGCATGGCTGTCCCCTTAGCTAGTAGAGGTTTGGACTTTGAGATTGCTTGCAGCCTTCTGCGTTTTCTTTCTAGTTAGTTGGAATTGATTGAATTAGGTTTATTTCTTTCTGTCATTTTTAGCCGATTTGTTTGAATCAACGCTCCAAAAAGAATTAGGCTTCTAAATAATATATTAATCGTAGATAAAATAAAATTTTTATTATAATTCTTTACTTTACGATGATTCAAAGACCATAATTAAATTATATTAATATAAACGATCGAAAAATGGACACCTAATGACCAATAAAAACCATAGGTACGGGGACAATAGAAAATTCAAAGTATTAATTCAATTCAATCAAATATTATTTAATCGGATCAAGTTTTTATTTGCAAAAATTTCAAGTTGGATATCAATATGAAGTCCTACTTAATCGAGTAATTTGGGTACCTACTCGGGTACCTAATTTTAGTTTATATATAAATAAATATATATTATATATAATATATATAATAAGTATCTATATATATTATATATAAGTACCTATATATATATATTTTATATAAATACCTATTCGATAACGCTCATGCTAACTATGGGCTTTAGAGGTGTTGCTAACCAGTTGGGCGATTCAACTTGAAACATTTGATTTTAGAATCACGTGTTAGGTAGGTTGGAGTAAATAGGGGCTCTTATTTTAAAGAGTGTCCCGCCCATAATCGTCACTTATGAATGTTCTGTACTTAAGCAGGTTGTAATAAGGTTGGATTGATTCTTCATTTTTTTTTTTTCATTTGTACATTATTATATTTATATTAAATATTTTTAAAATACTTATAAATTTATAAAAAAAACCACCAAATATTTCTAATGAATTAATACATTGCTCATAATATTTTTCAAAATACTTATAATTATTGACTTAGCGTTTAAGTCTTAATATTATTTCTAATAACTTGTTTGTTTTTGCAACACCTGTATTTTTTTAAAAAAACTATAGATTTATATTTATGTCACTCTTAATATTTTTCACAACATTTGTAGCTATAGACTTACCACTTAAGTCTTGATATAACAATATTATTTTCAATAACTTTATGATTTTATATCAGTTTGTTAGGAATCTTTAATTCCATGTTTTAATGGCTGACAAGTAGTGTGGAATGAGTTGTTTCCTTATTTAGATGCAATTATGATTTATTTCCATCTTAAATCAATCGTGTCACTTGGGTATGAAATTATTGAAATTTTTTATATAATAAGTATATTTTGAAGCCTCTGATATTGAAATTTTACTTTTTCAAAAAGAGCTTGTCCTATTATGGTAAGTTACCATCTATAGCTAGTAACCGCTAGGACTTCTTGTAAAATCAAGGATCACTATTTAAAGCCAAGGAAAAACAACTACAAGAATAAGCTTTTGTTCACGAAATATTCAATTCTCGCTGACTTTCTTCCAGTACTATTATTGGAGAAAAGAAAGTATTATATTGTTTCCTTCTAATTGAAACTACTATCAGACGTACAGCCTTGTGATATTAGAGATTTTGGTTTATCATCCATCCATGCTATCTTAGTTTGTTTAGTGTAGTTATAGTTGGTTTAATTTGCTTGCTCAATTCATGAACTTACCTGTCTTTATGGCCCAAGAAAAACTAAAGGCACGTTGAAAATAAAGAGAACTGCGAGATGATTTCAGAAAAACTAAGATTGAAGAAAATAAATCTGCCCAAATTGTAGATTGAAGACTCATAAATGAAATAGGAGGAAAAAACTTCAAGATTACAATCAAAACGAAGAGCAAAAGACAAAATAGAAATATGGAGCAAATTCACACACAAAATCCACCAAATTCTCTACCTGTCCACTGATTCATTCCACCCAATTTACTTATAGCACTTCAAGCACCACATGTATGCCGTATGTTCCACTTTTAGCTGATAGGTTGATTACTTTTATGTCCTTAGTAAAAATGAGTTTTCTCTACTGCCCTTTCGACTAATTCAAACATGAAATTACCCTCCCCTTCACTATAGCCTTATCCTTATTGTGACTGTATTACCTCATAGTCTTCCGAAGTAGCACCTATAGGGCCAAAGTTGGTCCATTGCATTAACCACTAAACCACAATTGTAATTTTTCTTTTAATCATACGCCTAACTAGAACTGCTAAAGGCTACATTTTTAGCTGGTCATCATCTCCAATCGAAGGGGGTGAAGAACTGATTCTTGAGGGGTTTGCAACTTTTCTTTTGAGAAGGAAGACATGAAAAACAGTGTGCATTGACGAGCAGTGGGAAGATTTAGCTTGTATGCAACATGACTTGTTTCTTCAACTATTAAAAAAGGGCCATAAGACTTCACCATAAGTTTCTTACCTCTCTCAAGATGAGCTCCTGCTTGCCTGAATGGTTTTGAGCTTTAGATAGATGGAATCCCCAATGTTGAATTGTCTTTCCACCTTTTCTTTTATCTCAAGTTGCTTCATGCTGCTCTGTACTTTATGAAAATTCTCCTTAAGGACGTGTAGCATTTATTGTCTGCCCTATAATAATTCTTGAGCGCTGGTGGTGATGCCTTAAGTTTATGGCCCAAATGACAACAATTGAGGAGGAGGGTAGCCATATAGTGTCTAAAATGGAGAAGCCTTAATTATAGTGTGTGCAGTGGTGTTCTGTCATCATTCAACAAGAGATAACCAAGTTGACCACTTTTTAAGGAAAGCATTGTCATGCATCTCAGATAAGTCTCCACGCATCTAAAGTGATAAGCTATACTCAGGCTGAGTGTAGTGATCTTGAACAAGTCTTTCCAAGAATAGCTCTGAAATAGTATCTCTATCAAAGACGACAAACTCAGGAATCCCATGTAACTTGAAATTTCTATAGAACAATATCCTAGCCAAAGTTCAGCAATGTAACGGTGTCTAACAGAAATGAAATGAGCAAACTTTGTCATGCGATCTACTACTACCTATATGACAGTCTTTCCCTCCGAATTTGGTAGTCCTTTTATGAAGTCCATATAAATGTGGCTCAAAGGAATCTTGGGTACTGGTAATGACTTGAGAAAACCAGGAAATACTCTTATATTTGTACCTCTGACAAATATCATAGGAATATATAAGCTGTTGAATATGTTGCTTTAAGCCAGGCCAACAGAAATATGCTTTTGCTCTCTAGAATGACATTGAATCCTAGAGCGACCTCCAATTGCAGAAGAGTGAATAGTATTTCCTACTTTGTCCCTAAAGCCATGGCAGCTCCCCTACATACATTCTACCTTTGTATCTCAACACTTCATCTAATAATGAGCATTCACAATAATCAGTATTGTTCACCAACAACAATTGAATAATGGTATAGCAGCGCCATCATGCTCATAGCTAGGAAAAACCTTCTTAATTTAGGTCGATTGAAAGGCGATCAAAATACTACAAATAGTTGGTTCCTTAGCAGTTGAATCTTCAAATTGAGAAAGCATCAGCAATTTTGATCAAGGAACTTCGTTTGCACTTAATAGTGAAATCATGACCAAACAGTTTGACAAACCCCTTTTGTTGTAAAATATTAACTATTCTTTGCTCCTTCTGAAACTTAAGGTTAGAATAGTCTGTTCTAATAATAAAAGGATGCCCTGCTAGGTAATGATTCTATTTTGACACGGAAACCAGGACAACAAGAGACTTCTTTTCATAAATGTATAAAGCTTGATTTTTCTAACATAATGCTCGATTGAAAATTGCTATAGGTTTGCTATCTTGCATGAAGATAGTACTAGCATCCATTTCTAAGATAAAAGGCTTACAGAAGTTAGCCAAGGCTAATATAGGTGCAGTGTAATGTTTTCTCTTAAGCTCTTCAAAAGCTTCTTAAACCTCTTTATTCCACTTGAAAGCATCTTTTTTTTAACAAAATAGTCAAGGGCTAGCAATATCTCCATAATGCTTAATGAATCTCCTATAGTAACCAAATAACCTTAGGGGCCCCCTTAGAACCTTATGGTTCTAAGGTGCTGGCTAGTTTACCGCACTCTCTACCTCCCTTAGGTCAACGGTAACCCTTTCAGCTAGATAGTTAATCTTCTTCACTTCAAATTTGCAATTAGATCTATTAGCATATAATTTGTTCATACTTAATAACAGAAAAACCTCTCAAATGTAGAAGTTGAGCCATTAAGTCCTGACTGTATACTAGTATGCCATCAAAAAATATCAACACAATGGGCAATTGTTTCTTTGAACTCAGATAGGCCATAATATATTGCAAAATCAGCCTTATCTTTGTCCTTTTCCTTTAGTCTAATTTAGAAGCAAGCTTTTCTAAGGTCCATCTTAGAAAAGATCGTGGAGCCATGCAATTTGGATAGTGAGTTTTCAATTATGGGCATGAAAAATTTATTCTTAACAATGCAGAACCTCCATGAGGTATCCTTCTTCTTCAGTAACAATGAGGGTGAAGAAAAAGAGCTTTAGTTGTGTTGGATTATTACTTGGTCCAGCATGTCCTTAACCAATTTCTCAATTTCATTTTTCAACACCTCAGAATACCTATAAGACCTTTGGTTCAATGGCTGAGCTCCTTCTTTCAAAACAATTTCATGTCCAGTCCTCTTTGGGGGCGGTAATCAAGTACAGGTCTAAAAAATATCCTCAAACTCATCTAATAACACTTGAATCTTAGAATAAACTCCCACAACAGTCTCCTCCCCAGTGATAATAATGTGCTAAAATCCCTTGAGGGGATTTCCATAGAAACTTCTTTAAGCCCTTAGCTTCTAGCACCTTTAATTGTTGTCTTGAACTGATTCCTTGCAATATTACCTTCCTTCCATTCTTTTGAATTGTTACTTTAACATTTTTGTAATCATGAGTGACTGGACTATGATGCCACATCTAGTTAGCCTCCAAAGTAACATCACAACTCCCAAGAGCATTCACTTTGAGCTCACCTTGGAAACTTTGATTCTGCATTTGTCCATTGAAAATTCATATACTTAGATCTACTACATGGTTAGCCGGATCGGTGTTTTATCGGTCGGAAGGAGGGGGGATCGAAATTGGATCGGTCATGGGTGTTCTGTCGAATCGACATGAAACAAGGTTGTGATTAGAACAGCGAAAAGTGGCCGATTTATCGCCAAAAAGTCAGTCCAGACCGATTTAATGGAACGAAATGAAAACATGACAATGGTGTGGAAATGGGTTTCCATCGTTGGTCGTTGGTTGGGAAAGGTGGGGGGCAGGATAGCAGGGTGGGAATCATAGGACTAGGGGCTAGCCCAGCTGGGGCGGTTTGCAGCTTGTTGGAGGGTGGAGGCTGTTGTTGGGAAGAATAAGGATTTTATTTATTTATTTATTTAATCAAAGTATTTTAAATATATTTTTGTTTTTATATACAACTAGTATTAATCCAAAATAATTATTGTTTTAACTTATTGTATTGATTTAGAATGATCAAATTATATTAAAATGATTAAAATTATTGAATTGCTCATTTAAAATTAAATTATATTGTTAAGTTGATAGTTTTATATTTTATATTTGTTCTTTATTTTTTTATTTTAGTTAATAAATAAAGATAATTATATTCAACTATATTAATTTAAATATATTTATTTTTTTAATATTATAAAATAATAATTCACAATTATGAAGTTATGTTATCTAATACAATAATTTTTTTTGGAAATATCTTGTATTTTTTATTTTTAAATATTTACCAAGCATTTAATGAACTAAATGTGCGAACCAACAACTTATTATAAAATTAACGATAATTTATTGTAGAAAGACATATTATTTAATTTAATAACACCTCATATGAGGTAAATGTAATCATACACCGTAGACATGCCCTTTTTTCTTTTTCTTTTTTTCTTTTTAAGAAGAACAGTCTCATTTATGATTGTACTTGTCCATCAATGCTATAGAAATGAATGTCATTTTTTAATTATCCTTCGGTGGCTTTTAAAAAATACCATTGAAGCTTGAAATGATGCAACGTTGTCTTAAATTTAAAATGCAATTTGAACGTATTTAATTGTCAAATTAGGCAGTGTTGACTGATGTTGTCTTGAAGATTTTTGAGTTTTCTAACACAGATAATTATGATTTTGTACCCATCATCACTCCACTTAGTACTAATAATAAATTAATTTTATTATAATTATTTTTATTTTTATTGTTGTACAATAATTTTTCTAATATTTATGAGCTTCGCTAAGCTATTGACGTCTAAAACACTAATTTGTGATACCCAAAATTATGTTAATTACTTTCTAATTTCTATAAGCAAAAAATAGAGTTTTAAAAATTTTCATATTTTTCATAATTTATTTGAATTTTTTGAATAATTTAACAACAAAAATATGCGAAACCCCCGCGACTGTTCCGCGACATTGCAATGGAACTGGAACCTCACCCTTCATTCCGGTCCCCGCGACCATTCCTGCAAACCATGATCTACTGATGAATTAATTTCCATTAGCTGTAGTAATGACCCAAGAGATAGTGTTCTCTAGGTAGCAACTCATCTCTCTAGTTGTGCTACTATTTAGGAAGTTATGGGTGCTTCTACTACCCAGTAAGATAGTGAGAGGTTTTTTCTCCATGAATCCCTGAATTTTAATGGTAGTCGGCCCCTTTCTCCCTATTAAGACATTTATGGTAATTTCTCCTCCATCATCCATCACCTCGATTCCTTCGACTTTAATCTCTTCAGCATCTTCTTCAATTTTCTCCTAGCTACCACTAAGTTGAATTACGTAAGTTTACATTTGTACAAAATGATGTATTTCTTATCATAGTCATAACATATGCCTTTTTCTCTCCTAGTTTGGTACTCTGCTAGAGTTAGCCGATTGAGTAGTAAGTTGGTTTCATTTTTACTCTTATATTTATCATTGGCAGCTTTTTGGTTTGGATAGATAAGTAAATTTTGAGAAGGATTTGGATATGAAAACTCTTTCTAAGATTTTTTGGTATGTTGGGATTGAAAGGAACTCTAGTGGTAAGAAGTAATAACTCTTTCTAAGATTTTTTGGTATGTTGGGATTGAAAGGAACTCTAGTGGTAAGAAGTAATGGCCGCCTTAGGTTTTGTTTTATAGGTAATATAAATTATGTCTAATTTGTACTCTTCCAATTTGGCAAGGTTGATTGCATCAATAAGGTTTCTAGGATGAAATTTCTGTATTTCATATCCTAAATCTGCCTTAGTCCACCCAAAAACTTGGATACAAATAAGTCCTCCCCTATGCCAGGATGTCTAGTCCTTACATATATGCCTTCAACTCATCAAACATCTTATGGTAAGTAGTAATATCAAACTTTTGTGTATGTATTGTAAAATCTTTCCCAAGTAGCACCACCCCTACTCTCAACATACTCCATACACCATAAATCAACCTTTGTCCTAAGATAAAGCATAGCAAAATGTACTTTGGCAACTTCATCCATAGGGAATATTTAGAAGAAATGATTAGTTTATTTGATCCATGATCTAGGCTTATCTCTAAAGAATTCTGGAAACTTAATCTTTTGTAATTGTAGTTGCTGATTTAAGTTCAAGGTTCCATTTCCTAAATTTCAATATGGAAGAGTGTAAATTTTACCACATTCAGATCTCTCACTCATGCCCGCGCTAGACTATTCTCCAACACCTTCTCCATGGCTTTATCTTGTTAAGTTTTTAGTAGGGCTTCCACGAGATTCTCAAATCTAGAAAACCTTAGATTCTTGTATTTGTTTGAGCATGTTTTTGGTTTTCTTTTGTGCTTTTTACATGTCCTTGAGTTTTGGATTCTTAGCTATGGTTGGTATGAAGGTTTGAGAATCATTTCTCTGAATACCAGATGTTATGACCTAAGAAAAACTAAAGGCACACCAAAATAAAGAGAGCTAAGAGATGATTTCAAAAGTACTAAGATTCAAGAAAATAAATTTGCCCAAAGTGCATGTTGAAGATACTAAAAAGGAGCAAGAAGAAAAAATTACAATTAAGAAGAAAAGCAAAAGGAAAAATCAAAAAATTGGAGCAAATCCTCACACAAAATCCACCAAATTCTTTGCCTCTGTACTAATACTTTCCACCCAATTTACTAATAGTACTCCTTCCCATCTTCAAGTGCAACATGTATACCATTAGTTACACTCTCAACTAATGGGTTGATTACTTTTGTGCCATTAGTAAAATTGAATTCCCTTTACTATCCTTGCTACTAATTTAAACATGCACTTGTACTAATTCTCTTTGGAATTATTAGTAGAATTTGCAGATTAAAATTGTAAGTGAAAAATTTAGATAGTGGATGTAGGCTTGCCAAACTACTATAAATCTTGTAACGCCTCTAAAATTTTATTTATAAAATACGATTCCATTGTTATTTGAAAATTTTATGAATTTTGCATTATTAATTATTTAAAAGTTTTGTGGGTTAAATTATAATTTTTATATACTTATTTGTGTATACTTTTGATCAATTTGGGGTTAATCATAATTTTCTAAAAATTGGGGGAAAATTGTATAATTTATAATTTTATAAAAAAAAAAAAAAGAAAAGGTCAAAAGATCAGATTCTAGAATTGGGCTCCACTTCTTTCCTTTTTCTTCTTCCATCCTTTCTTTTTCCATTTCTCTCTTTTTTTCCTTCTTCTTCACCGAGGCTTCGTCACCATCCTCGACCCATTTTCAATGGCTTTTTCTTCCACTCCAACCAACCAAATTCTTCTCCTCACCACAACTAACACTTCCCACACATTAGAACCACCAATCGGGCAGTGGAATGGCGGCGAATGGAGTAGGACCGAGGCGTGCATGTTACGGGGTTGTCAGGTTTCTTCTTTTCTTGCAATGATTCTCCATTCTGAGGCGAGGGTTAAAAAGATCATGACGAGAGGATCATAGTGGTACCTTTGCATGGTAATTCTAACGACGGCAAGGCGGTGATTGGAGCTCGACAGAGAAAAGAAGAAAGTGGTGGTTTTTGGCCCATTCTGGTGTGTACACTGCTCGAAATTGGAAATGAAAGGTGGCGTTGGAATCCTTGCAATGAGAGGAACAATCTGGTGGTAAAATTTTACTTTTCGATGGTGGTTCAGTAGTGGCAAAGGGACAGTCTCCTCGTCTCGACGCAGTGATTATCCTGATGCTTTCGGTTCATGATTTCGAGTATTCGTTAGTGAGATTTGATATTTATGTGATTGTTGCATGTTATATATATGTATACATATATGCATGCTTATGGTTGCTAGTTTTATCTGGGTTGAGCCTTTGAGTTGATAAAGGTATTTTGATGACTATTTTTCTATGCGAGGAATAGGATTATGGGAGATATGAATTTGGAATTGTATGTTAGTTAATAATAAGTTGAATATAAATTTTGATATCGAGAATTATTATAAGTTAAATTGTGTTAGAATGGGAATTTGATTAGGAATTTATGCATGAATGTTGAATTTGGAGAAGCTTGACTCATGGCACATTTTCTTGATTAGGTGACAATGAGCTAGGCACCAATGAGCAGTAAGATTGGTTTTTGGTTGTTGCTATTGGGACTGAAAGAGATGAGGGTCTCTACTCTGGGTATTGCTTTGTTAAGCTGCTCTAAATTATTGGAAACCCCTGTGAGGGTCTGCCAATTTGGCATTATATTTCTTATCTATGGTTGGAATAAGCCCCTATGTGGGTTTCTCTATTTCTGAATTATATTCTGATTTGTATTTGGAATCTGTCTGTTGTCTGTTATCTATTATCTGTTATCTGCTTTGAATACCCTTGTGAGGGTTATCTCTGATGTTGATTTTCTTTTCTGTCTGTTTTGGCGCCCAGAACTTAAGTCTATTATCTATCTATATTGTATTTGTACTGTCTATACTGTATTTGTTACCTTGTTAGCATATCTGTTATCAGCTCTGTATTCATTGGCCGTGCTGGCTTATCTATTCCGTTTACTATTTTCTGTTGCCTCAGTGGCATACTATTTCATTCTATTCTATTTTGTTCTGATCTGTTACTTGGAAATCAACAGTGTGCTAGTAATTTCCCCCTGGATATCTGTACGAGTGGTTATTCTGTTATCTGTATGGTGATATGTGGGCCAAAGACCATACTGGGTGATCTATTTGGTTATGTAGGGGCATGCTAGGGATTTTCCCTTGGATGTAATCGATACGCTAGGGATTTCCCCCTGAGTGCCAACCGTACGCTAAGGATTTCCGCTTGGGTACGGGCGATACGCTAGGAATCTTCCCCTAGGTATCCGCAGTATGCTATACAGTCCGTATAGGCATCTGCCACATGCCAAGATGTTACGCTTAGGTAATTTTTCTATCTGTCTGGTATAAGGTAAATTTGCAATGCATGTCTTATAGTTTTTCTTGGAGTGCATATGCTTTGGGTTTGATTTGCCTACATAATTCTGTCTACCTGTAATCTGTTCTTGGAGCAATAAAGTAGGAGAGTTTCCTGTTTACTTTTTGGTACTGTCTGTCTATTTTTCTGAATTCTGTTATATTCAATCTAAAATGATATCTTATCGAGTTGAGTTTCTCCTTGGTAAACACTGTTGTTGCTTGTACTTATCCCTTACTAAGTCTTTAAACTTACCCCCCTGTATTTCATAATCTTTCAGACAGGGATGGGCTCTAGTAGACGTCAAGATGGAATGACATATATATAGTTGTTCTTTAGTAGGATTGGAGCCATTGTTAAGTATGGAATTTGTAACTGTTTGGCTGATCTTATAAACTTTGTGATGTATCTATTTTGTTTGAAGTTTGTAGTATAAGATGAAATGATGGTTTAATCCTTCAGAGACTATAATATGACTTTGTCCCCTGAACTCTTTGGTATTTTTGTTTTGTGGATTATTAGGTATTGATGGAGTGGTATTGGTATTCATTTTAAGATGGTTGAATGAATGGGTTTACTGTTAAACTGTACTCTGAGAAATAAGTCTGAATCAGAGTAGTACCTCAACTTAGGTGCTGTCCTTAGAAGGGGCGCTACAAATCCTCCCTCATTTACTTTGCTATTTATCTCAAATTATTTTATTTCCTTTGAAACTTCCAACAAAAATCTATTAATAGTTATTTAGAAAAAAAAAATTGTGCTTGCCTAATTCATCCCTCTTAAGCTTTACTCCAACAACTTATATTTTTTAAAATGCTTACGCCTCGTTTAGCTTTATTTTCATCTTTTCAAATCTGTTTCACCCATTTTCACTATTTGAAAATGAGTTATCAAAAACTTCTAACCATCTCCACTGCAATCCCAACTCATTTTTGTCTCAAAATATATTTCCAATACTCTTTTTTATCTTCTCTTTATTTTAATTCCTAATTTGCCCATCTATAGCCTAATGAGGTATTTTTTGGTAGAGAGTGCCTGGGGAGAGATTTGGGAAAATGTGTGAGTTCAAGTAAGACTAGAGCTTTCTTCCTCAAGCTAGTAGTAGGTGTGCAGAGCAAATTTTGCAATAAAAAGGGGGCACATTAAGTTTGCTGAGATGATCTTTAGCTAAAACTCTTTAATACTTAAGTTAGGTTAAATAAAAGAGGGTAAAGTAAGAAAATAAAAAGGGCAAAGTAGGTGATTGAAAGTGTACCTATAGCACTTATGGATGGGTATTTCTAGTGGAGAGGCAGCCATGAAAGTGAGAGGTTGAAATGACTATTGGAGACGTATAATTATGCCAAACTCCAAGTATACTTGAGTTTTTTTAGAAAGCACCGATCAAAATTCTCTTGGCCACTTAAGTGGTATAGTGCTAGGTTTGTAGTATTTAATGTGGAAGGGATTGATTGACGACAGATATAATACGGATAGGATAGGCGGACAATAACATTAAGTATGAAGGATAATAGATGATTGAAAGCCAAACATTCATTCAATGTGCTAGCACATGCCATATGCATAGGAATCTAATCTCATGGGATCATTATCAATGTCCCATCTCTAAAGATTAGTTAGGCTTTTATAGGTGAGGCTAGTCTCTATAAATCTCCATCGAGTTTGAGAGATCAACCCAAAGGTAATTGATCTTTTAAATTGGGGTTTGCTTGTAGGTGACTTGCTATTGAAAAAGTCAAGAATCAAGCTTTAGAGGGGTACTTGGATAATTACCCCCACCATGATGTAACCTGAAGGTGGTTGAAGAGATGGGCCATGTGAGATAAACTAGCCCTTTGAAATAGGTTATTGCTTGGGCAAGGCACTACTATCTCCAACTGGTGTTACGGCTCACCCTTATCAATACCAACTCTAGCAGATAACACTCTTCTGCTATATCAATCTATCACTCTTTTCTACCCATCAATCACCTTCAATCGGCACCGCTATTATTACATCCACACCACCTTCCATTATGACTTCTTCTCTACAAAATAGGCAAAATTATAATTTTGGTCCCTAAATTATTACCTATTTCAATTTCACTCCGGTTAGATATGGGGTTAGCACATTTTATTCATTTTTCATAAATTTTTCACACATTTAATTTACTTTTTCCCATACTTAGCCCATTGGGCTAAAAAACTTACAATTGAAATTGAAATTTGCTTAGCTAACTCTAATTGGGCTAAAAATTTGGGCATTTTTTTCACCATTTGTCATAAAAGACCACGTCACTTGCTACATGTGATACCACATCACTCTAATCCATCAATAAAAAATGCTTAAAACTCATTATAAAAAAAGATATATTAAAAAATATCAGATATACATATATATATATATATACAGTGCAAATATATAATATCCTATATATATCAATATATACAAACATAATATATATACACACACATAAAAAGCATCCTTCCTACCCACCCCCTCCTTGACCTGCCGCAAGTTCTAGTTGTTGCCATGGTTGCAGATGCAGCTACCTACTTGTTGCTACCATAGCTGTTGAATCTTTGCAATCAGGTGGGTAGAAAGGGGAGGGGTGGAGAGACGTATGTGTAGGGGCGGGAAGGCAGGGGGGAAGTGGTGAGGTAGGGGCTACGAGGACATGGGGTAAGGAAGGGGTTAAGCAGTTGCTACATAGCCGTTGCCTTGGTTATGGGTAGGTTTGTGTGATGGAGTTTGTTGGGGGTGAGATAATGAGGAAGATGATATTTTATTATTTTTTAGTGTACTACTTTTAAATATTATTAAATTTAACTATTTGAATAAATTTATTAATGTATATAATATTATTAAATAATTTTTTTAAGTAATATTTATCGCTCAATGTTATTGAATGTGCATTTTGAATTATTATTTTTAAATTGTTTATTTATTTTATTTTCAATAAATAAATAATTCAGTTAAATTTAATAAAATTATTTTAAATATATTTATTATGTTAAAATTGTTAAATATGCAATCCAATCAATAAATATATTTAGTATTTAATATTATTAAATAATTTTAATTATTTAAATAATTATGTAGATATGTAACATTATTAAATATATTATTTTAAGGGATGTCTATTATTTAACATTATTGAATAGGTGAAATTATTTTAGATTTTAATTATAGTTAATTATTTATTTTTTATTAATTAATTAATAATTAATTTAGTAACTTTGAATAAATTATTTTTAGACATATTTATTATTTTATTACAAAAATATAATTGAAAAATTATTAAAATTGTATTATGTAATATCATAATGGTAGAATCTTTTTAAAAAAAATTAACACTAGTGTTTTAGCAATTTTTCCCATTTTAGATTTTTTAAATTTCTAATTTGTTGATTTTTCTTTTATTTTGTCAGCATTTTTTGTCTTTCACTTTAGCAACATTTCGGAGTTCCTCACTTTGGGTGATGTGGAAGCCAACATGGAAGGTGATGTCGAGCTTAGTGACAAATGTTAAAAATTTCCAAAATTTAAGCCCAATTGAAGCTGACTGGGCAATAGTCAGGTCTAATTGAAAATTTTTGAGCCCTATAAACTAAATTTGTGAAAAATTAAATTAAATGTGCAAAAAATTTATAAAAAATAGACCACATGTCTATCCACATATTGGGTAAAGTGAAATTAAAATGAGTAATAGTTGAGAAACAAAAATTGCAATTTTCTCCTACAAAATATAACATGTGCTTCATTTCCCCCTTTACCAAATAAAGACTTTGCAGCATTTCTCCACCCTCTCCACTTGGATTACCCAAACCACTACCACAATCACCCATCCTATTTCTTCCTCCAGCGAGATGATTCCGCTGCATCAAGTTCCAAAGAAACGCAAGGCAGTACTCTGTTTTAATTTATTTCTGACTTTGAAGTAACATCTTTGACAGATCTGCAAGGGACACAGAAATATGTGATTTCTTAGATGTGTCCATTAGACAGCTTGTGAAGTGATTTTTACATACATTTTATATGGTGTTCTTGCTTTAGATGTGAGGTTTTAGTATGGATTTGTATATAAACGTTGTCTATAACTGTATAGTTAGGCATTTGTTTGGTTGAAAAGCTGTTCTGGATGACATATTTTAGTTTTATTTTAGAAAATAAAAATGTTAAGTTGAAATTTATATAATATATAATGTTATATATATATAGATACACATATATATTATTTATTTGAGGAGAATGAGGTAGAAGAAGGGCTTAAGTATCAAAAAAAAAAAAAAAAAGGAAAAAAGAAGGGAAGGAAAGAGGTAGAAGAAAGGCAAGAACTTTTTTTTTTTTTTTTAATTTATACACATGCACATTAGGAGTTCGTTAAGCCTTGAACTCCTGACCTCCCATGTTATGTAGGGGACTTGTGCTGCTAAACTACAAGCCACTTGGCAAGAAGGGCAAGAACTTGGTTACCTTAGTTTTTACATTTACTCTGCCATCATTTCCTTATCAAAAAGTATAAAAATGCTTATATTTATTATAATATTTATATATATATATATATAGGAATGACTCAGTGTTAGGCACAAGTGCCTGCATTTGTGGACTAGATTTTATAGTCTTTTCTGAAATCTCGGCTTGGAGCAAAAGATCATTCTTTTCGAGTTGAGGCAAAATTGGACTTAGTATTTGCTTAATTTCCTAAATGTTGTTAAGAATCAGAAGTAGGCCTTTTAGTCATGCTTTTGGCACGGATTTGTTATATGAACATTGTCCGTAATTATATAGCTAGGCGTTTTTGGTTGAAAATTTTTTTTTGGGTGATGCATTTTAGTTTTATTTTAGAAAAAATGAAAATCTTAAGATGAAAATTAAAGCAAACGTTGCCTAATAACTATTAACATCACATCATCATACACCCCAAAAAAAAAAAAAATGCAAGCAAATTCATAGGAATATTTTTCTTTTAACCAATATAAATAATATTTTCAACTTTATATAATTATTATTTTTTCAACAATCTAACCAAACATAAAATTATTTTCAATTTATTTTCTCTAACTAAATTTTAAATGAAATATGAAAAATGGAAATATAATGAAATGCCTCATATAGTTCCAATAATAGTTCTACAAAACACCACCTTACTTGATGGTGATGGCTTTGGCATAGATCTCTGTTCTTGTTTATTAATTTCAAAAAATAATTAAATAGATATAGATATAATTAAAACCTCTAAGTAAAATACATGTCACTTGTAACTAAAAAATTAAACAACTTTGAAGAAAAAAAATAAATGAGCACTACCTATGGTGCATTTAAGTTGGCCTAATGATAGATTGGATGTTCAACTAAAATTATTTAAATCATTCTTAGATGAGAGACTACAGTGCATATGTTTTATAGTCATTCTTTGTCATCTTATTTGAACTGAGGCAAAGTAGTCTCTACCTTTGTTAATGTCTTACTTCTATTTTTGGTTTAACCAATCTTTTCATAGAATACAAAATTTGATTGAGTTGGATTTTAATCAAGTTCTTGTATCCATCAAAGTGCACTTGCATGCAATAAGGCGCTCTGGAGTGCCACTGTCGACATTTCAAATTTGGGTATGCCTTGAGCAATGTGTGAAAGAAATAGATAAACTTTAGCATAGTTCTTCCAATTGGAATAGTGCCCTGCAAGACAATGAGATTAGCCTTGTAAAAAGCTATTTCCTTGTAAAACAATTTTGATTGAATAATATTCTTTATATGGCTATCTTTATCTTATATTTTATTTCGTTTCACTGGCATTTGGATGAAGCCCTTAGATCACTTATGACTGCAAGACTTGTTTAGGTGACAATGGAATAAGTGTCACATGGTTGTGATCTTAAATCTTTCAAGTTATAGGATTTTAAGAGACAGGGCATCAAAGATCCGTATAAACTTACACTAATGATACATAATACCAATAGTTGGAGATTACTCCATTCCATGAACAACTATATGAAATATGAGTGCATGTTAATAGGTGCTTGTTATAAAATAAGGCATTGGAGAATCCACTAGATAGCTGTAGTAGTAAGTCGATAATGGGTAGTTCTCCTACTTACACTAGTGCTTATTATTAGTCCTTTGACCTGGGGATTCATGGTAACCTTATGTTCAATCCTCATGTTTTGACTCTTCCTTAACCACCTAGCTGGTCTTTCAGGTTGAGATTGGAGATGAGCTACTTGGCATAGAGGTTTGTGAGATCTAAGATGGAATCCAAGTCCTCGCTGTTGTGAAGGGCTAGTGCATCTCCTATGTATTTTATAATGATCGATTCTCAAAAATCCTTATGTAAGGTGGTGCGATAATTTGGAAAAGGAGTTTTTCAAAGGTGAGGTCACACCACAAGATCAAACATTGAGAATAGAGACATAGTATCGAGGCTATTGGGGAGCCAACAAATATTTTGTCCTAGGTTTCTTTCGAGAGATAGGAGCTAGAAAGACTGTATTTGCATGACACATGTAAAACAATGATGGTTCTCCAGAATATTCATTTGGGCCAATTAGTTGAGTTCCATGGGCTCGAGGTTGGACATCAACCATAGAGATTGGGTACTCTTTAATTAATGAGATTAATTGAATTAAGTCGATTAGTTTAAAATGAGCTTTGAACTCAAACAATATAAGATATTCAAAAGTCACAAGGAGTTGTGAGCCCATGTCCAATAAATGATATAACTTATTGGGTCACACACAAAATCTAATTAGCTTCCTAATTGATGGAGAAAATTTTCTCTGTGTTAGAAAATCAACTCCTAATGGACCGATTTTATGGTGCCAATTTTGAAGGTCATTTTTGGCTTGATTAATTTAAGTGTTAAATTAATCAATTAATTTAAGGAGTTAAATTAGATCAATAATTAAGGAGTTAATTATTTGATGCTAACATGACCATCAATTGGTCAAGTTAACTTACTTAACAAATTGAGCTTAGAGAGTTAAGCTAGTTTGACTTAAAAAGTTAGGTCAAAGGATAATTAATTAAATTAAAGAGTTTAATTAAATTAATGGGAAGAATGAATTTTGAAGGAAAAACTCAAATGAAGATTTCATTTGAATTAGCATATTAATTAATTTGGAATTAGATTTCAAATGTAATTAAAATGCACATGAAATTCAAATGAGATTTGAATTTAATTTGCTACCTTGGCACCCCCACTTGGCCGCCCCTCCTCATGGAATGTGTGATTCCACCTTGGCATCACACCATTTAGCATCTATATAGATATAAAGAGAGGATCGGCCAAGAGCACCCCACCATTTGTGAAGAATTATATTCTTTGCAATTTCCCTCTAAAAACCCCTTACAAGCAACACATTTGAAAGTTTTGCTCTTTTCTTCTTCTTTTCAACCTAAAATGGGCCTCCACCATTACTGTATCTTTGGTCTTACTCCAACTTATAGACTAGACATTTTGGAATATCTAATTAGTGTGTGGATTATAACTATAGAGGTAAACAAGAGAGTTTGTTTGTTTTGGAGATCCACCAACATAGAGTTTGATTTGACGAATTTCTCCATCGAGATCCAAGAATCTTTTTAATCTAAAATTTTTACAGAGAGCTTTTCAAGGTGTTGAGAAGCTCCAGTAATTTTCTCAGAATGTTTTGAGGAGTTTTGGTTGGACTATTGTTGCACTTTTTTAGCTGCGCCAGTTGCAGATAGTTTCTGGAATTGTGAAGAGTTCACAAGTCTCTCCTTGGATTTTTCTTTTCAAGGTAATGTTCTCACCAAATCTGAATCCCTAGCATGATTTGATCCTTGTTATACTTGTAAGCACTAGTTAATTTCATGCTTTTGAAATTTTGATAATTGAATTCTCGTGCCTTACTTCCTTTCACTTCCATTACTGCAACAAGTCGAACTCTTCATTATTTTCCTCACATCCGTTCTCTAAGTACATCAATATCTCCATGATACCTAAGGTTATCAAGCTTAACAATCTTTCACTACTCAAATGCCTCAACAATGCAAATTCTCCTCCTTTACTGATGGACGTCCCTTTCAAATTTGCATGATCTTGACATAATTTACAATCTTGACTATAAATATTAAATAATTTTTTCATAATACCTAAAATTTATATTTTTTCTTCATCATAGTTAAATTCATTATGAAGAATAAATTCATTATATGTTTTCATTATTATAACATAGATATTTATCTTCAATTTAAGATAAAGGAAACATGCACTAATTGCTATAAAAGGGTACTTTTTGTAGTATTTTCCAAATTTCTTTTCCATTGCAAAATTACTTCGCTTAAATTTCCATCATATCAATATGTGTTAAATAAATAAGAAATATTTAAATATCATCTTTCACTATTGATTCACCTTCTTCATCTATCATTTCTTTATTACAATTTCACTGACTATATAACAATAAGGTATCTCGGCAATCAAACATTATGTAAGTAGAATTTTACCTATGTTGAATGATCAAATAAAGAAATTCAATTTTTTTCTACAATCTTCAAAAAAATCCTAAATTCTTGAGTTATAACTGATGATGCCATAATACATATTGAATAGGATCTAACTTTGTTAACCGAGTCACTAAATCTACCTAAGTCATCCTTATAATATAAATAAAGAATATGACAAAAACATCTCGTATGAAAGAAAATATGATTTTCAAAAGGTTCTAATAATCCAACTAGTTCTCTAACAACGATGGTATTATTAGATGTATTATCAAAAGAAATCCTCATAACTTTGTACATAAGCTTTCAACTCCTAGCATAATCTCTAAGTAGGCATTTGGTTTTACTTTCAGTTTTCATTTTTAATTTTCATATTTTTGGTTGTTTTGTATTTTGGTTTTAGTTCTTATGTAAATATGAAAATATGTTTGAATTTAAGTGTTATTGAATTAAGAGTTTATATGTGTTGTAGGGTGAATGAATAGGCTAACGATTGAATTACGTACTGATGAATGTATTTAATAATAATTATATTTGTGTTGAATAGATAATTGGGTAGTTATAAAATTAAAATTGATAAATATGATATGTAGATTTGTACAAGTATAGATTTGATTGTAATATGAAAAATCATGCAAATAGTTGTAAGTTTATTAATACTATTAAACACTTTGTTAATGTATATGAAAAATCATCAACTTTAATTTAGACAAATGAATTCAATTTTGAAATAAAAACATAATATGAGCCAACCATTGAAAAATTAGACTAATTAGATGGCATAACACCGAATCAATTCTCCACGAATTTACATAAGGGGATTAAAGTAAATTAATATAAGTTGTTGTCGATCAACATAAATTAAAAACAAATAATCCTAATAAACACTTCAAATTCAACATATTAAAGTAGTTGTATCACAATTTGCATAATGTGAAAAAAATTTATTCAAATACAAACTTGAAATTACTAAACATCAAATTGTAAGAGTGGACACTAGGTCAGGATTACTAAGTTTGGGATGATCGGCTTGAATACCTAATCATTTGGGATCTAAATTTTAATACCCGACCTATTAAGGATTGAGTACCTAGTCGTAGGGCACCTAATCCAAGATCCCAAGATTGGGATCTATAGCACCCCAATCAAAATAAAGGGCCTGACCAAAGGTACTACTCATCCATTCTCAATTCATAAGGCCACAAGACAACAATCAAAATAAAGTTTAGCTACAAAACCCATAAACACACAAATTATTTATAAACAAGAAGATGGCCTCCAATTTACACAGTCAACCTTATAGACTAAATCTCAAAGCCTTGTACAACTAAAAGTTAAACACAAAATATTTCAAGTCCACAAGTGCATAAACGTCTAGGGTCAAATACAAAACTATATATATATATATATATCAGTTCTTGAGCAAGCTTAAACCTTCTACTCTTCGATAGATCTTACCATGCAAAAGAACTAGAAAACAACAAGAGATGTAAGTCCAAGGGACTTAGTAAGGTATAACTATCATGCAATGTACATGATCTAAGGAGAAATAGTAAAATTAAGTCTACCAGAATCAATACATATACGATACAAAATAACAAAAAGAACAAAGTAATCAAAAAAGACAAAACAATGAATTAATAGAAAAAGGACTCGTATGAACAATATATATGATAATGAAGACCTATCATAATAAGTCATTTATAGTGGAAGCGATTTTCAAAACTTGACAGAATTGTTGGCCAAATCCAACCTTATTACTCCCACAACAAAATATAACAACCATAATAAGGAAAACAAAACATATCATACAATTTTCCTTATCTCTCTATTTCTCGAGCAAACATCTCAGCATGACATAATTGACTAATAGCATGGCCGACTGCATACAGGATCCTACCACTCGCAAAAAACTACCTCTAACTACCTACGAGTTGCGATCGTGAGTGGGTACTAACTAGGAGACTAGTCCTCATTGATTCACTCTACCCAGTCATCTTTTCGAACCTTGTCTTGGGGCCAACTTCCCATGGCATCTATATAGGTGACAAACTTCCTAAGGGCAACCCATGGGTAACATAACATAATGCCAACAATAAAGACTAATCTTATAACAATGAACTATATATAAATCAGAACACAAAACAGATAATATATCAGCCAGTAAAGCTATTTTAATTAACAAGCAGAAAAATAGTCAAAGACATGATAAGCAACTAGTTGGCAAGACCATTTTAGTGACACTTTCATGGAAATTAGTAACAATTATGGGATCAACTAACAAGACTGAGGGGTACGAAAAATGAGAACATGTAAACAAACTATGGAGTTCTAAGCATTAGAATGGTTGCAAATAGACACATGTGAATAGAAAATCAAGATTTACGAAAAATAAAAAGATCCTTTTTCGAGAAAAAAAATGGCTAAAACCTCACCTTCAGCCTCATCAATAATGCTATTAGTACCCTACTTCCTAAAAAACCCAAATCCTCCTTACCTTTCCAACAAAATGTACTTAAATGTCAACACGTTTACATAGTATTCTTTTAACAATAATTTAAACTGCTACTATGCTTTAATGTTACAAGTTTCTTTAATTCGCGAAAATCTTATTTATTTTAAAATTTTGATCATGTTCACATATGGGTAATTTATACTAAAACACTTTGATTCTTTCAATCGTCTGAGCTATTTTACTAGAATCAATATATCTTTGGCTTGTATAAACAATTATAAATTTTATTTTGAAAAAAAATGTATATATTTATCTACTAAAACATAGTAATGTCGCTAAATAGTAGTAACAAAGACTTTATCAATCCTGGGTTACTATTTTATCTCAATATCAATAATATATAATTGGATAGTTTAAGCCTATGTTTAATAATCTAGTCTATCCATAGGAATTTCTCACACTTTTGATTAACAAATACTCCTTACAATGTTACACAAAATTAGGGTTTTAATTACATTAATTAGTTTAATTAACAATAATTAAGTTCAAATTTAACAATCCAGGTCCACCTAGCACTACATACAACTTTTACATCTAACATTTCAGCTAGAAATCATAAGCCTCCAATCACATTAAAACACATGGCATATAACTCAATAGTTCTTCCGAATTCAACTAGGCAACAATTCATTGTTTTAACTTGTTTTACCAATTACTCAAATCTAAAGCCTATTCATAGTCTGAGACCACCAAGCATGCACTCACGATGTCGAGCAAGAGATTCTACTCCTAGTTTGAGGTGCATTGCCACTGTCAATTGCTATCGAAAATAATTCACAGTACTGCCAACATGGCATCTCCCCACAACAAACAAAACCCATCAATTAATTTTTGATTCCACTATCAATTTGATAGTCAATTTCACCCGAAACCTGCAGCTTTGCCACTGGTTGTTGCTACACAATTTCTCTAATTACTTCACCATCGGTGATCAAAATCTAGAATTGAAGTTACCAAGTTGATTCTTGAGTTAAACCCGTCAAGACACACATGTTATACCTAAGATTTTGCCATAGAAACTGCCACAACTGTCACTACCCGTCATCTTGCTCCTTGGTACTCAAATGCCCGTCAATCAATTTTGGGATTTTTTAGTATGAGAGTGTTCATAGTGACAAGAGGGAACTAGTGGTTGGGTTGGTTTTGAGTTTTCTCCATCGTTGGTGGGTGATCACAGGTGAGAGGAAAGAGGGTTGCATGTAAAAATTTAAAAAACATGGGAGGAGGTTTGCTATATATAAAGTAATTTTTTAGAAATTTTAGAAGGGCCCCAAAATATTTTCTCAGCTCTCAAGCAAGTCCCTAGATTTGTTAGTGCCTTTCATTAACTCCCTTGACTTATTATTTTTACAGATTGACCCTATGAATTTCCTAAGTCTTTGCAATTAAGTCTCATTTAATTTAATTTAAGTTTTGACCCTTTGAGTTCCTAATATTAAATTGAGACCCCCCAAATTTTCCAAAACACCACATTTTTTATTCTTAATTAATTTTTAATTTTTTTTCCTATCAATTATTTCTATTATTATATTCTTTTGATAATTAAATTTTAATTTAAATCATATAGATTATCACCTGACCACTAGAAGAGTTTAAGGTAATGCTGGCGCATGTGATCTTCTCGTTCCCGTGTTGCTTATTCCATATTATGATTATGCCACAGCACTTTCACTTGAGCAATCTTTTGATTTCAAAGTTCTTGGAATTTTCAATCCAATATATGGATGGGTTGTTCCTCAAAGGTTAAGTAGCTTCTTAGTGGCATGCCTTCGTATGAGATTATGTGAAACAGATCATGATGGTACTTTCAGAGTTGCGATACATGGAAAACCTCATGTATTCTAATAACATTTTGAGGTAGTATCAACTGATAAGCTATTGGTTCAACTCATTCACAGATTTTGTAGGTGCCTATGTATCTTAGGCTATGCTTTTCGCATTTTCTAATTCTTCAAATGCCCTTCCACAGAGATACTTTAAGGAATACTTTATCACCAACCTCAAATTCCAAGTCTCTCATATGCGTATTTGCATAACTCTTCTATCAATCTTGAGCTACTTTCATTCTCTATTTTATTGTCTGCACTTTGTCAATAGTCTCTTATATCAATTCTAGCCTCAAAGTCATTGTGGTCTTGTTAGCATCGCTCCTCTACTCATCTAGGTCCTAGTGTAAGGGAGATTGGCATTTTATGCCATATAGAGCTTCATAAGGGGCAATTTATATGGTGGACTGGTAACTGTTGTTGTAGGCAAACTTAATCAGTGGAAGATGTTTATCCCAGCTTTTACCAAAATCCATAACACATGCTCAAAGCATATCTTTCAATATTTAGATAACTCTCTTTGATTGATCGTTAATTAAGGGGTGAGCAGTAAAGCTAAACTATACATTTGTCCTAAGATACTCTTGTAAACTCTTCCAAAATCTTAAAGTGAATTTAGGGTCTCAATCTTATATAATGCTAATTGGAATCCTATGTAGCTAGACTATTGTTCTGATGTATAATTTTGCTAACTTCTCGACTGTGAAATGTTATCCAACTGGTAATATCACATAAATGCTATCATATCCCCCTCGAGCTGTTGGTAGACCCATCGTAAAGTCTGTCGTTATCTATTCCCATTTCTAATCCAAAATCAGGAGTTATTACATCATACCTAATGGCCGTTGATGTTCTTCTTTCACTAATTAACAGGTCAAACACTTTTATACATAATCTGTGATATCTTTTTTCATTCCATTCCACTAAAATTGTATTTTCAAGTACTAATATATTTTAGTACCTCATGGATGTACTGTATATCTTGCCTTATGTGCTTCTTCCAAAAGTTTTATTCTCATCTCTTTAAGCACACATATTCTTTGGTAAAAGAGAAGAGTGCCTTGGCTATCAATACTAAACTTGGATTCTCCAGAGCTTGCAATGACTTCTTTTCATTCTTGGACCCAATTATCATTATTTTGAGCTCATTGTATCTCATCATGCAACTCCAATTGCACGTTTATTCTTGCAATCCATGCTTGTTGCTTCATTCTTATCACAATGCCTGACCATTGATTTTCTAATGTTTCTCTTCCTATCATGTGCGCTATTCCAACCTTTCAACTCAAGGTGTCTGCTACCACACCTTTCCTAGGTCATAGGCAATGGAAAAGTTATAGTCCTCTAGGAATTCTATCTACTTTTACTGCCAGATGTTCAATTCTTTTTTAGACTGCAAGTACTTCAAACTCTTGTGATCTATGTATACCTCGAAGGTAGCTCTATATAGATAATATTTTTATTTGGCTAATGGCCAAAATTATTGTTGCTATCTCTAGATCATAAGTAAGGTAGTTCTGCACATACGATTTGAGCTTTCTCGATGCGTAGGTGATTGCTAAACCTTTTTGCATTAACACACAATAGAGCCCTTCCTTTGATGTATTGGTATAAACAATAAATCCTTCCAATCTTTTAGAGAGGGCTAAAACTAAAGCTGAAGTTAGTCGGTCCTTCAAATTTTGAAAACTCCTTTCATACTTCTCATTCCATTCAAATGGTTAATCCTTTTGAGTTAAGTTCGTTAATGGGCCAACTATTTTAGAAAAATCTTATATAAACCTCCAAAGTAGCCATGAGTCCCTAAAAGCGCCGTACTTCTATCACATTCTTGGGGTCGCTTCCAGTTGATTATCGCTTCTATCTTAGACAGAACAATCTCTATCCCATCCTAGGATGTGATGTATCCTAGAAAGGCTACTTTCTCCAACCAAAACTCATATTTACTGAACTTCACAAATAGTTTGTGCTCTCTTAGTGTCCTCAAAACCAAGTGTAAGTGTTCTACATATTTCTCCATATTCCTTGAGTACACCAGAATGTCATCATTGAATATCACCACAAAATGATCTAGATACAGCTAAAAAATTTGATGCATCATGTCTATGAAAGCTATTGGAGTATTGGTTAGACCAAATGGCATCACCACAAACTCATAATGATCATATCAAGAATTAAATATTGTCTTTGGTATATCGTCTTCCCTAGTCTTCAATGGGTGGTACCTCTGCCTCAAATGCAACTTTGAGAAGATTTTAGGTTTTTGTAAAAGGTTAAATAATTCCTCCACATGAGGCAAGGAGTATTTATTCTTAATGGTGAACTTGTTCAACTCCTGATAGCCTATACATATTATCAAGGACCTATCTTTTTTCTTAACAAACAACATTAATGCTCCCCATAGGGAGGTACTGGGCTTAAAAAAACCTTTTTCTCCAATAGTTCTTGAAGCTAATTCTTCAATTTTGTCAATTTTGTAGATGCCATTTAGTAGGAAATCTTAGAGAAAGGTATTGCGCCAGGAAAAGTATGGATGATAAACTATATTTTTCTAATCTAGGAGCAATGTGTCTATTTTTTCTTCTAGCCAAACTTTATCCTGAGGTTTATTGATAAAGTATGCTAAAAACCTCTGTCCTTCTTCTTTCAGAATTCTCTTGGCCTCTACCAAAAATATGATATGTATTGGGGAGATCAATTTTTTAGAATAATGCATTAAGATTGATACCTCATCTCCAAGAGTAATTTGCTTGGTATAACAATTCATCTATGCCTGATATTAGTACAATTAATCCATCTTAAGTATCAAGTTGAAATTCTGAATAAGCACTTCTATCAAATTGCTTCGATACTCCCTATCTCTAATCTTAACTGGATAAGCTCGATACATGGTGTTTGTTATCAATCCTACCCCTAAAGGTGTTTGCACCTCTAGCTGATAGGTTATGCTTTCAAGTTTTATATTTAATTTACGTGAGAAATGTATGGATATAAAGGAATGGGCAACTCCAGGGTCATATAAAGTCTTACTAGTAATCACATGGATAGAAATCATACATTTAACTACATCACTAGGGTTTAGTGCCTTTTCTCTCATTACAGCATACGTGTATCCACCTACTTTAAGTTTCTCATTAGACCCTGCTATCTATTTTAATTTTCGTATGGGCATAAAAATCTTTCTCTCAGAGCAGTCTTTGATGAGATATTGGTCGCTGCCACATGCTATACATCTACTCTATTTGCTCCAACACTCTAATATATCATGATCCAAACCTCCACAAAAACCACAATTCTTCTAGGATATTCTCTGTGCAATATTTGCATTCCCACCAACCTAATGAGCATACTAGCTAACTATCCCAATCTAAAGTTTTAACTATTTTTCACTCGAGTCATTTCTTCCTCTGGGTGGCATTTTCCCATTCCTACCCTTATCCTTAATTTTTTAAATCTTCCAAAGCCCTGTTTCCACTTGTGATGCTTTTCTCATTGCTCAATTGAAGTTTGGCAAGTCATACGTAATAAGAGCCTATCTAATCTTTGGTTTGAGCCCCTCCACAAACTAATAGGTCTGTCATTCTTAGTCCCTAAATATGTGAGATGCGTACTAAATTAATCAATTTAGTGTGGTCTCATATTGGCTTACCGATGTGGCCCCTTGAATCAGGTCTATGAACTCTCATTCCCTAGCAAGCTTAACTTCCAATGGCATGAATTTTTCCAGAAATTCCTATGTGAAGTTTCCCAAAGTATGCTAGGTCCCTTCCATGGTCTATCTCTTGTCTACCATTTTCCACTAATTATGAACAGGACCTTTCAAAAGGAATGTAGCATACTTGACCTTTTGTTGGTTTGGGTAATATAAGGTGCCAAATATGTTTTTGAGGCTCTCAATCTACACCTCTGGATTTTTATCATTTGGCTCTCCTAGAAACCTTGGGGGTTGAAGATAGAGGAACCATTCTAATACTTGATCTTTCATAAACTATTCAGCATTTTTAGCTTTATCAACCTATCCCTATTATTGGTAGGACTACATAAACTATTGCCACATTTGGAACATATATTTTGCTTGTTACCCTACAATTGGTTGATTTGCTGATGTGGCCTATGATACCTTCTCTTCATGTGTTTGTTATGGTGGGGTGGAAGCCTATTGCTCAGGGATATTGTGAGTATTAGTCCGTCTGTCAGGAGGTTTCCCCTGTATCTTGAACAAGCTTAAATGGGTGCCTAAGAGCTTTTATGAGAAGCTATCCTTATCCTAACCTGCTCAAATTCTAAGGCCTTTCTTAACCTGCAAAGCTAACAAAATCACAAAATAGCACTTAAGTGTTATTATAAAATCTTTTCCAATTTCTGTTTCTTTACTTGTATTCTAGGGTATTAAATGATTTGTGGTACACAAATTTTCACTATAAGAAGATATTACTCATTTGACAAACTGCATAATACAATTTCATTAGATACTTGAGTTAGCATTAAAAATTTGTTTACATCAGTATTTACAAAGTCAAACTCAAAATTAGCTAAGCTAACTATTTGCCTAGTTGAGAGACAAAATGACAAAACTCGAGTTAAAGGGTTAACCTACTAAAGTAAGGCTAACACTAGTCTATTACATTCTAAGCTCTATAGATATAGTTACCACTTTGTCTCACATATATAAGCATATTTACACATATGTGGGGCTTCCAAACATCAATCCTTAGCATTAATAATGTTTGACTCTCCCTCTATGCCCTTATCCTCTTTCTCAAACTTCATACCCATTTCCTCATCCTCTTTTTTTAGACTTTATACCCATCTATTTATCCCATAAGATCTCATTCTCTATGTCCTCATGTTACAGCTCTTCAACTGAGGGTCTTTCTCTTATGGTGCCTCGGCTGGTAGGTTCTCTTCATATGATGTTACCTTCTAGGTAGTTTTTCCTAATAAACCTTATTGAAATCCTCCTCCAATGTATCCTCAGGGTTTCCCTCAGGACCTCCCTTAAGGTTCCCGCCTGGTACCTTCTCAATATGAATGCCTGTTCTTGCTCCTAGATTTGGAGAGAGATATACTCTAGAGGGTCCTATCTCTGACATTAACCCACCACTGGTTATCTAATCTATCATGCTCCCATAGTGTACTAGCATCTTCCTAACTTTGTCCATAATGATGTCAGTCATGAAGAGCACCTTTAGATGGTCTGACTCAAAGATCCTAAAAGTATCCTCCATCTGAGTCCATATTGTATAAAGCCTTTCAATCTCACTTTCTACTATCCTTATGCTCTCATTCTCACTCCCTTTTTTTTCATGAGCTCTTCCAACATGTCTTCCTACCATCGGGCTAAATCCTTCATGCTAAAATTCTCATTATGTCTCATTTCTAACCTCCAGGTCATCTTTTCAATTCATTCCCTTTAAACTCAACACAATCCTTGGAGTCTCTATTTCTCCTGCTCTAAATCCTCAATCTTACCTCCTATGGGCTCTTTTCATTTCCTATGTTCATCTGCCATCTTGTAATGTACAAGTTTGTCTCATTAATACCATACTAATTAAATTTCCTTTCTAAATTCTCTAAATCAAATTAAAGCCTTTTAATCAACACACAAAATACCTAAAGGATTTGTTCTCACTCTAAAGTCTAATACTCAATCTTCAGAGGTGAAGATTATAAGCTGGCCGACCATCTCAAGTATAACATCCTATCTAGTAGTATCGAGCACCTTTCCCAAAAGTTCACACCTTAGCTAGTTCCTTAAATCATGCTTACTCATCACTAATCTCATTAATATTGATACAGGAATCACATTCACATTCCCATTTACCTAGGTCATTGCTAAACTTAGGCTCTGATACCACTTTTGTAGCACCTCAGCTAGGATAAGGGGCCTAACCTAAGATATTACTCATCCATTCTCAATTCATAAGGCCAGAAGACAACGATTGAAATAAAGTTTAGCTACAAAACCCAAAAACACACAACATATTTACAAATGAGAAAATGGTCTCTAGTTTACACAGTCGACCTTACAAATCAAATCTCAAAGCCTAGTACAACTAAAAGTTAAACACAAAATATTTTAGGTCCATAGGTACGTAAACCTTTAACAGCACATCCAAAACTATACACATCAATTCTTGAGCAAGCTCAAACCTCCTACTATCCAACAGATCCTATCTGGGAAAAAAATTTGATGACAATGAGAGGTGTAAGTTCGAGGGCATAGTGAGGAATGACTATCAAGTAATGTATAGGATCTAAGGAGAATTGGTAAAATTAAGTCTACTAAAGTCAATACACATTTGAAACAAAATAACAAAAAGACCAAAGAAATCAAAAGCGATAAAATAATGCATTAACATAAAAGGAACTCATACAAATGATACATATGATAATAAGGATGTGACATAAGAAGTCATTTTATAACAGAAGCCATTTTCAAAACTCTACAGAATTTTTGGCCAAATCCAATCTTGTTACTCCTAAAATAAAACACAGCTAACATAATATGAAAAAAAAAATATCATAGAATCTTCCTTATCTCTCCATTTCTTAAGCAATAAGCTCAGCATGACATAACTGGCAAGTGGCATGGTGGGCCGCATGCTAGATCTTGCCACTCATATACAGCTATCCCCAACTACCAGTGAGTTAGGATCGTGAGTGGGTACTAGTCGAGACACCAATCACCATTGGTCCATTCTGCTTAATCGTCTTTTCGAACTTAGTCTCAGGCTGAACTTCCCATGGCATCCATACGGGTAACAAACTTCCCAAAAGTGTCCTAGAGGGTAAGATAACATAATGCCAATAGAAAAGACTAATCTTGAAATAATGAACTGTGTACAAATCATAACACATAATAGAGCAGAATAACTTGTATAACATACTAGCCTGCAATGTTGTTCCAATTGACAAATAGAAAAATACTCAAAGATATGACAAACAACTGGTTAGCAAGACCATTTTAATAACACTTTCAAGAGAAATGGTAACAATTATGGGATCAATCGACAAGCCTGAGGGGTATGATGGACAAGAACATGTAAACACAATAGGGAGTTCTAAGCATTAAAATGGTTGCAAATAGACACATACAAACAAAAAAATCAAGATTTATGAATAATAGAAAGATCCTTTTTCCTAGAAAAAGTATGGCTAAAACCTCACATTCAGCCTCGTTAGTAATGCTATCAGTACCCTATTGTCCCGAAAAACTAAGATCCTCATCACCTATTCCAACAAAACATACTTAAATGTCAACACGCTTGCATAGTACTCTTTTTAATAGTACTTTAATCTACTAGTATGCTTTAATGTGACAAATTTCCTTACTTCATGGAATATCTTATTTATCTTAAAATTTTAATTTAGTTCGCATAGGGGTAATTTATACTAAAACACTCCAATTCTTTTGGTCACCTAAGTTGTTTTACTAGAATCAATATATCTCTAGCTTGCACAAACAATTATAAATTTTATTTTGAAAAAAAATGTACACTTATCTCTTAAAACAGCTAAGGTCGCTAAATAGTATTAGCAAAGAGCTTATTAGTTCCAAGTTACTATTTTATCTCAATACCAATAATATATAATTTGATAGTCTAAGCCCATGTTTAATAATCTAGTTAATTTGTAGGAATTTCACACTTTCTATTAACAAATACTCCTTACAATGTCACACAAAATTTACACTAATTTGCTTAATTAACAACAATTAAGTTCCAATTTAGCACTCCTGGTCCACTAGGCATTGCATACAACTTTTAATGCTTAGAACTCCCTATTGTGTTTACATGTTCTTGTCCATCATACCCCTCAGGCTTGTCGATTGATCCCATAATTGTTAGCTGACGGCCTTAGCCACACAATTTCTCCAATTACTTCACCATTGATTACCAGAATCTGGAACTGAAGCTAGCAACTTAATCTTTAAGCTAAACTTGTCAAGACCTGCTACTTATACTCAAGATTTCACCACTGAAACTATCGTGATTGTCACTGCCCACTGTTGTGCACCGTTATACTCAAATGCTTGTTGTTCCATTAGTTGGTTTTGGGGGGTTTTTAGTATAGGAGTGTTCATAGTGATGAGAGGAAGCTGATGGCCGAGTTAGTTTTAGGTTTTCACCATCACTAGGGGTGTTACAGGATTGAGTACTCGGTATTTTAATTTAAGAAAATAAATCCAAAATCTAAACCCAATTTTGACTTTTTTTCCTTTGGAATGTGAATTGTGAATTTGAAATTTGAAAATTGATTATGGCACATGTAGGACTAATTGAAATTAATTCCAATTCTCCAAGCAAATTACAAACATAAATTATTATATAAATTGAAAACAAATTGCAAATTGCTCAAATGGAATATTCAAGTTGATCAACTCCAAAGTTTAAAACAACTTCCTCAAACCATTATACAAATTACAACACCAAGCATCAATTCAAATTATATCTTAACAATTCAAACTCTTAAAATCAAATCCACTTTTCAAACTCAACATCCTTTTAAAAATCTAAAAATCAAATCACACATCATTATATCATGTCATCAACAATCACTAAAAATTTCCTATGCATTCTCATATTCCACTCTAGTGCTCAAGCATCAAGGATGGATGTATCGACTGCCATTTTTGTTAACTCTACAAGAAATAGCAATAAGATTACAAAGGCATTAATAAAAAGATATATATATATATATATAACAAACATACAATGAAACAAATTAAATTAGTTAAGTTACCTTGCTTAAGATTTTCTAGCTCAAGCTAATCCTCCTCCAGCAAAACCAATCTTGGGAATAAATAAGAGCTTTAGCTATTTTAGGAGATAAAGAACTCTTAATTTCATCAAACACATGCCCTCTAGTACTAAAAGTAGCCGTTGAAGCAATTGGGGAGACTAACACTACTAATATATCACAAGCCATCCTAAAAGGTATAAGAAATTGATGAGCCAATGCTTTCCACCATTTTAATATGTTGAAACCATGTCCACCCTCATCACATTCCTCTTGCAAATATTTCTCCAACTCAATCTTTTCTTACTTACTTTCTTTTCTACTTTTCATCTTGTCAAACTCATCAAATAAATTATAAGCTCTTTCATCCTCATCACTCAAAGTGTATCTAGCACTAGAACTTTCACTACTTATTTTAGAATTAGGGCTTGTTGGAATTACATGTGTATACATTTTCTGAAACTCTTTGAATAATTTATCAAATCCATCCCTAACTACTTCTTTCATGTCTCCACTAGATGGAATATCGCATGTTCCAACATTTGGATACATTCTATCAAATGTGAACTTAATGAATTCTATCTTCAGAGTAGGATAAAGGATCACTTCATAATAAAAAATCTTGTTGATTTTTGTAATTGATCCCCAATATTTTTATACTTTTCTTTCTTTTGTTATTTTTGCCATCTCCTTCAACTCAATATCACCACTCCCAATCCAACTCAAAAGAAGCCTATCAGTTGCACTTATTTCTTTGAATTTGGTGTTTGATATGATGTACAAAGAGTCAAAAAATTTTGAAGTGAGATGAATGAAAAGCCCAAAAACTTCAACAGCAATTTTGCCCTTTCCCAGTCAAAATATGAAGGAACCCCATCATCAAGATCAATATTAAATACATGGTCACTATCATCATATGCTTCAAAGGCTTTCCAAAGATAAAAAAGGGCATCCAACATCAAATTGGTAGAGTTCCACCTAGTAGGTACATCAAGTGACAACATCTAGTTTGTTTCCAATTTTTCAAGTTTTGCACAATGTTTGAATTTTTTTTACCTAGCAGTAGATGTTTTATATATCTAATAGCCCTGTAATGCGTGTAATAACCATACTCTCATCTTTTCCCTTTAAACCATCCTACATAACAAGATGAATGATATGTGCAATATAATGCATGTGTATATGTTTATCACCCAAAATCATGCTATCTGATCGACCATCAAATTTCTTTCTCAAATAAGTGATTGCCCCGTCATTTGATGTTGCATTATCCATAGTGATTGTAAAAATCCTATCAATACCCTGATCATTCAACCATGTATCACCATCCTTACCTATCTCCTCACTTTTATAATCAGAAATAGGACAAAAGTCAAAGTCTTCTTTTCCAAATTCTAATCATTATCATTAAAATGCACAATAAGACACATATAGTTAACTTTTTGAATTAAGGTCCACATGTCAGTAGTGATGCAAACCCTTTGAGCATGTGTGGAAATGAAGGACTTCAACCTAAATTTTTCATTCATGTACATTTTGAAAATATCTCTAGTTATAGTCCTTCGGGATGGAATAGAAAATTGAGGACATGCAACCAACATAAAATGTTGAAACCCCTCTTTCCCAAATATCCTAAATGGCATCTCATCAACAATAAACCAATGGCAAAATGCACCTCTAATTTTTTCTTGATCAAATTCCTAGAGCACCCCCACTCTTTTGATCTCTTCCAACTGGTTGATAATTCAAAATCTTTAGTTCCATGCAAATTAGGGTTCGCCCTAATACATGTTCCACAATATTTACATCTTTCCTTCTAGTATTTATTATTTTCAAAAAAAAACTAGTAAAGTGTTCCCACCATAGTGACCTAGATGCAATTTCTTTTTTGATTTTTTTTCTTTCGAGGCAATTTTTCCTCATTTACATTCTCATCAACAAAAATCTCATCTTCCACAAGACCCTCCAAAGCTCGAGTTATATAATTATTATCATCATTCAAATCAAACTCCAAGTCATCTAATAAGTCCAGGTCATCATCAATTTGCTAATTGATTAGCAAAACTCACCTTCTTAGCCTTTCTTTTTGTTTTTGGATTATTACTTTCAATTTGCCTTTGAGATGATCCTCTAATTTGTATGGGTAACAAAAATTAAATTTTCTATATTTGACACTAATTTTTAGTATATAATTATTTAAAAAATTAATAGAATAATGCTAACCTTTTTAGATGTCTTGGGTTTAGCTTTTGAATTAGTTGAATCATTTTGACATTCATTCAAATAAGGCACTTCACTAGTTTGTGACATCTACAAGAAACATAAGGAGTAAGAATATAAGATAACAAATTCAAAGAATCAAATTCACTCATAAAGAGAGAGAATAATAAACTATATAATAACCCACATTCATTAACAATTATACAATAATGAATAAACTGAAAACTTAGATTATAGTGGAGTACATGTGAAATATATAAAAAATTTACAAGGAAAGGTGGAGTATCTGTAGAAGAACTTTGCACCACTCTAGCCCACATTCATTGACAACTATACAATAATGAATTGACTAAAAAATCAACAACTACATATATAATAGATAGTAGTGGAGTATATATACATGAATATATATAAAAGATTTACAAGAAAAAGTGGAAAACTAAAATAACTAACATTTACCAAGATAATCCTAAATTAAAAATGTCTCACAATCATTCTTAAATCTCAGTTTTAGTATCTTACTTTGTCTATGACATGGACAATGGCAGCCTGTGGGTGGCAGGAGGAGTCCAAAGGTGAAGGTGACATGTAGGAGGGAAGCGACAAAAAGAGGGGAAATAAAATGGGGCAAGGGTAGGGGATAAAAGCAAAATAGAGTTAGTAAGGGGAATTTTTTTTGCTTTCTATTGACTTTGCTTGTTGCTACTATTTGTTACTTTGTTTTGTTTACTTTTAAAATTTAGTTTAATTTTTTAATTAAATTACTGGGTATGGGTACCTAACCGAGCCTAGATTCAATCCCAAGTCTTGGCCCGGATGTAGATTATCGGGTACTCATTTTTTTTGGTACCCAATAAAACTCGAAAATGCACATCTTGGTTGTGCATCTTCCAATCGAATCAGGTGGGTATCCTCATACCTGGACTCAAATGCCCACCCCGATCAAATTGTAGCAATCACATGGGAATTTTTTAAGTAGAATAAGGATAGAAATTATAGTGATAAATGCTATCCTAGCATAAGAAGGGGAAGAAATAGACAAAGTACCAATGGAACCTAAAATAATCATCAACTTCTAAAAAATCCTCCTATTTCAAACACGTGACAACCATAACCCACTAGTTGTGACATATATGTACTCGTTGTCCCATGGGTTTTTTTTTTTTTTGGTATCGAGTCGCTTGAGACATACTCATTATATGCATTTTGGATCTCACATAAATCAACACACATAGCATAAGAGTTATATGAAGGTGCCTCATCAATTGTCCATGACAACACCGTCAAGTTAACTGCAAAAACTACTCTACTATACATCCCATATTTCATTGGGACAATCCCTTCAGCTGCATGGCTGTGAAATGCTTATGAAGATATTGTCCTACTCATGTATCTTTCCCAATTACTAACCTACCAAAAGCTACAAACGTAGTACATCCTAACAAGCTATGAAAAATCAAATTGAACATAATCTTTATTGGTTTACACCATTTTAACAACCACTAGACCAGTAATGCAACCCCAATAAATCGGGCTTGTAATAACCATATAAATGTTGCTATGAAATGATTTTGTGTCAACCAAATACCTAACCCATGATGCATGAATCATAATTTAAGCATAAATCAAAAAGATACTCTAGAGTACCATATTGAACATAATGAAATAGTAGACATCAATATTGTAACATAATTAAGCCAAAACAAAGGTACATTATATAAGTTTGATAAAGTAGTTGTCCAACTAAATATTGAGATAATAATCTAAAAATTATATGTAATTATCCAAGATTTTATATGTTAAATTCAAGAATATTATACATTCTTACTGGCCCACATCTACTCAGCCAACCTGTCCTTCAACTCATACTGAGCATCAATCTCATCTTGTGATAGATTGGCATGTTACTGACTCATCACCGCCAGGTCATCATTAGTGATATCTATCTTGATCCAACTAATTATCATATGAACACAATCTACATATGAAATTGTTGACATTACAACATGAAATGACAAGTTTATATTAATGTGCCAATATATGAGAGGGAATAAGTGTCTTAAGAATAGGGAAACTTGATTTTGGCACCCTCAATGTACATTCAATAACATTTATTGCCTTGGCATATTTTTGCTGAAAAATTCTTGGGGACCTATAGCACTATGTGTGCCTCTACCACGTTTGTTTAGATGATTAAGGTTGCTGCGATATGGAGTTAAAAAATGGGGAAATTTGCAATAACTTGAATTCACAAAGTATTATTATTATTATTATTGAGATAATTTAAATGAGGTATGAGAAAGTGAAAGAAAAACACAGTAACTCTATTGATTACATAATTTTATATTTACTTTAGTTCATCATGAAAATTGGGGTTGTTATTCAAACCACTTGAGAGTACCCTCATAATTTTGGCACTCCCATCCCAACTAGTTAAGACATACATGAACAATAGTTAGGAGTCAAACACACTTAGCACATTATGTGATATGACTGCCTTCCAGGACAAGTGTGCATGTTGCCAGTGACTAGAAATAAAGGTTGAATGTATGATTCCATCGACTGTGCCTATGCAATAGTTTATATTAAACATATTAAACTCAATGTGAGAAACAGTATAGATGGAATTGGTCATGACATTATTAGAAATACTTAGTAGGAGACACGATTGAGATAAAGTATGAAGGCACAACAATCACATTAAATAAGGCTAGAATTGTGGGTTATATACAATCTTAGGATCAATAAGGTCAAAGGCTACTGGAGTAATCATTTTAGGATTTAATTTCACCAATGCCCACACAACTCGCTTGAAATGTCGATGAATTACCTTAATGAAGTGTTGGAACTTTTAGCACTTTCTCACTAGAGGTGGTGTGCCCCTATTATCTACAAGAAAATTACTAAAAAATCCTTCACTGACACACATGATGAGTCTTGTGAAGGTACCCTCAAAGCTATAGGGCATGACACAACATGTTGAATGTGTCCGCATCTATTCGAAGGGTATCAAATGCCCGTCAATTATTTCTACAACCCAATCAACCTCTACAATCATTATGGGCATCATGGGATTTTTTCCTCAAATTATAATGGGTAGAGGACTTGCATAAGAAATATGAGGTTAATGCCAACATCAAATTGGATCAGGAATTTACGTCAGAACTTGCAGCTTCATAATTATCACAGGTTGCAATGTATGTCAAGTTGCTACTGCTGACATGTTAATTGGAGCCATGTTGGCCACTAATGTTGAATCATTCTTCATTATTTATAAAGACCTAAAAGTATAATACTATAATCACAATGATAGTAACGTGAAAAATAAAGTTAAATGTTCTCATACATGCCAAATATTGAGTTTTTTCTTTAATACAAATAGTGAGTTATTTTAATATTGATAATAGAAAAACTATTGTCTAATAACTAAAATTATTGAAAAAAATAGGGATAAAAATACTTTGACATCTGGACTATGCTTATTTTTATATTTTATTAATTAAACTTTTATTGTAATACCTGACCATCATAACTATAACTTTTCTTTTACCTTGTCATGTATGAACCAATTTTGGTAAAGCATTCCATTGTAATCCATTCATAAGTATGGCAGCACTCTTTTCTTCAAGTACTTTTTACCACTTTATTAAAGGCTACCTTCTTTAAATTAAATTATCACGGGATGTGTACCTAAAAGTGTAATAAAAAAAAAAACTTATTGTATTCTGTGATTTAATAAAGCTACACCAAGGAGATGGCAATCATATCCACAAAATAGAAAGATTTAACTGTAATAACATAAAAGAAGGCCACTAGGCATTGATGTGATGAAATTTTTTCATGATATTTTATTGAAATTTGTTCCTATATGGCAATGTAAAAAATAAAAAATAAAAAAAAAGTGTAGTTGATGGTAAAGCATTAGGAAAAATAGTTTACTTACTAAAGTATAAAAAATCACATAATTTGGATGATAAACTATTTTTCTCCCAAAATATTATTAGTAGGTGATAGTGTGCTTAATTAAATTAAATTAAAAAATCCTAATTGATTGTTTAATTTATATTTAATTTTATTTTATTACAACTAACTTATCTATTAAGATCAAAACATCATGTTGTACTTATCCAAATTCATAGAACAATACCTTGGAGATATTCATAATCATAAATTTTTTGTGTGATCAAATAAGTCCAAAATATACATAATTATAAATTTTATCTCATCATAAGGATTTAAAATCCAGGGTGATGGTTATTGAATTTTTATCTTTCTATTATTTGATTTTATTTTTAACTAAAAAGATTTATATATTAATTTTTATTTTTTAATTGAACTTACATTTTTATCCAAGAAAATTTTAAAATTTATTAAATAAAATTGCAAATAACTTCTGTTATGTTGAAACAAGCTAACTAATGTTCTACATCTGATGATTTTTTTTTTAGTTGAAATTTACATTATTGACTTATATATTAATTAAATGATTGTCTCCTTAACAATTTATAATTTTAAATGTATATAATTTTGTAAGTCATTTATATTTAATATATTTCACAAGTGAAAAACTTGATTTAACAATCATGATTATCTTTTAAATGTTATTTTTCACTTAACAAGTTTACAACTTACCAGTTCTTTTATAAGAAATAACGAACTTATTTTTATGGAATGTCAACTTCATTTGTTTTTGTTAAGGAAGTTTGAAATTTGATATATAAATATTTTTGCATTTGTCAACAACTTATCTAAACTTTTGGTTTAGATTTATAAGATAATCTCTTCTAAACATGCAAAATGTTTTAGATAAGATCATATATTCAAAATATAAATAATATGTTGATTTGAATTTAAAGTTTATTATAAATATGAGGGATTACTTTGTACGATTTCTATAGTTCCTCAATTTGGCTTTATATTATCAAATTATTCAAGACCACATTTTAGTTTTTTAACAACATCATAATAGATAATTCACCCTTATTTTTTGAAGTAAATTTTTGATATGGTACACAATATATTGTTGATATAATTGAAACTTTTAAAAAATTGATAAATGAATAGATAAATAACCAATGGTATCAATCTTTATAGTTTTAAGTATATTATTTGCATATTTTTTAATATTTATAAATATATGTTTACTTACAACATTTTTACTCAGTAAGAATTTACAAACGAAATATGCATAATATTTCATAGGAATAGTATTGGATCAAAAACATTTCTTGAAACAAAGAATCGCATTAAATTATTTATACATTGCATTTTTATAAAATAATTTTACGAGACATTGATATGTTTGATATATTAAATTAATTAAATACTAAAAAATATTCGTCATTTTATAATAATTTACATATTATGTAAAACATGTTATTTGATACTTTAAAAATACTAAATCAACTCCATAAAAAGTAAAAAAATCTTACTATATTTTAAAATAGTTTACATTTTAAATTCTCAAGTATTGTAAAAATATTTACTATGACTTGCATTATTAACGAGGTCATATTAAAAATTTTATATTTTAAAAAATTAGTTTGCCTAGCAATCATTTTAGGAATTATATTTATATATAAATTTAAAAATGTATTAAATAAAAGTATTTTGCCTTATTTTTATTACTTTTTCATTCATTTTTTTTTAAATCTTAAACAATTTTAAAAATTTTCGTGTGAGCTATAAATAGTGATTTTTGGCACTTTATGTGGTACCCCACCTAGGATGATCCCTAAGTTAGGATGCTACTAATTCAAACTTAAATCACAATTCAAGGGACAACTCAAAAGCCAAAATTTAACAAGTTTCAAAGATAGCAGCTTAACTTTCAATCCAAAAGATCACTAAAAAGAGTTCAGTAGGTACATTCCAAAAGTCATATGGGCAAACTCAAACATTCACATAACATTTCCAAGTCTAATTGTCTCGATTAGGTGTAATCTACATGTACAATCATAACACCTAATCTATTACAAAATAAGTCCTTCCACTAACAAACCTCAATCCCTCAATCTTCATTCAATCCTGTGTGAGAAAAGAATAAAGAATAACAAAAGAGGGTAAGTCCTAAAAACTTAGTGAGGGGGAATTAAGATAAACAGTCAAAGAGAAACTGTTGAAAGAATAACAGTTCAAAACAGATTCAATAACAAGCAAGATCTTACAATTAGAAGCACTACTATAACATAACACACGTGACACCAAATTTAACAAATTGTTGGCAACTCCGTCCTTATTGCTCCACTAAATACAAACATTAGCAATGGTAACAAATGGTAACAGACAATAACAATTAGTAATAAATGGTAACACAGGGTACAAATAATCATAACAAATTTTCCTTATTACTCCATTACCCAAGCACTTGGCTCAGTAAGTGGCATGGCTGGTCCACATGCCAAATCCTGCCACTTACTAGATAGCTATCTTCAACTATCCGCATGTCAAGATCTTAGGTGGGTACTACTCGAGAAACTAGCCACCATCGACCCATCTTGCTTGATTGTCTTTTCAAATTTAGCCCCTAGCCCATCCCATCTCAAGGCATCCCTATAGGCAGTCACATCTCAAGAGCATCCTTAGGAGACTCAAACATAATGCTAACAAATAAAACATATTCAAATAACCGTTCATGAACATATTCATGAAATAGTTCAATAGTGTTGTCAATAAAAACAATGGCTGGCAAGGCCATATAAACAATATATAGAATGATTAAAATTGGAGTGCAAACGAGATTTGGTTGGCAGGACCTAAAATCAACATGATAAAGTGAAGTTAGCAAGGCTATAGGGTATACATGATAGAAACATATATCATAATAGATGTTTTGGGCACCAGAACAAATACAATTAATTTCAACAGATAAACATAAGAAACTCTTATAGTTAAGAAACATTCACTTCCCATAAGAAAGATGGCTTAACTCTTACCTCAACTTCCATAGAAAATGCTATCCCTATCTTACTTCCCATCGAATTTTGGCTCCTCATCACCTATTCAAATAAACATACTTAACATCAAAATGCTTATGTTGACATTTTAAATGGTAATTAGGCTATTTATATTCTAATATCTATTGTTTTTCCATTAATACAATATTTTAAAGCTTGGTTCCAAAAATATTGTAAAGTAATATGCTAATTACACCATTAACATTTTAATACCTATGAGGGTTATTTTTGTTCCGATTAATGAATTAATTTCATATTCCTATTATGACATTTGTTCTTGCAATGTTACACAAAATTGATTAAGATTACAACGATCAAATCTAACTATTGTTAATTCAAATTTTAACAATTAAGTCTCATACACATAAAAGTATAGTTTAATTACCTAGTTTAGCTTAATTAATCAAGATTTACACATTATAATACAAATTTGAATCCACTAAGCATTATTTATCCATGCATGCATTCACTTCTTGGTCCCAATTCATGTTCTTTCATCATTAACAATACTAGATTTGGTAAATAAATTGAGAATAATATAATTTAATCAATAATAACCTCAACAATTTACCTAAAATCTTATTATTGGAGCTCAATTACCAAAAATCAATATCACACATACAACCACCATGACGAGATGAGGATTCTATCTCAGGGCCGCCATTCGTCGCCGAAGTCACTAACCACTACTACCAATTGGTACGTCTCGACAAGTACCATGAAATGCTAAGGTTAATTTTTAAATTCACCAATGAATTAACTATCAAACTTTTACCTCAATAGTGCTGCTCTGCCATCTCTATCATCACTCGTTTTGCTTAATTATGCTCTCATTGGTGGATGAAATTGGAAATTGAGGATACCCAGCTGTTCCTTAGGCTAAAAGCTACAAAACCCACTACTTAACTCAAGCTCCCACCATCGGTGTTGTTGCACCCGCCACTCACTATCACAACCTTTTTCTAGGTTCAATTTTCAGCTATCCCGCCAGTTGGTTTCATGAGATTTTGTTATCAACAAGTTCCTTACGTTGAGAGAAAGAGTTTGGCATATATATATATATATATATATATTGTTATGCTTCACCGACACCGAGGAGAAGTTCGCCAGAGAAGAAAGAGGTGGGTTGCATGCGGGAATAGAAAAAAACCGGGGGAAAGGGATTTTGATATTTAAATGGCCTTATCTAATAATTGCAAATTGACCCCCAATATTTTATTTCAATTTTCAATTAAGTCCCTCTAAATGTGAGTGTCGTACATTAGCCTAGTTGACCAAGAATAATCCTATTTTGACCCCTCAAAACGTTCAAATGTTCTTCAATTAAGTCTTTCCCTATTTACGTTTTGACCCCCAAACTCTTTTTTAAATAATAATAATAATAAAATTTCATCAATTATATTTTTAAGGGTGTTACACCTTACAACTTAATCAAATAAAAATTCCATTGTATGTTATTTAGTATTAACTTTTCTTTTTTAAAGCATTAAAAATTGATTTTTATTATCTAATTGCATGAATTAAAAATAAATATCATTATAAAATAAAAACACTTCAATAATTGAATTGCATTCATTGCATTGGGTATTTTATTTTTATGAAGAGATGTCTCAATAATGTGAGAAGGGAATACATTTACTAATTAAAAATTTACAAAAAGTTAGAGTTGTATTATTGAGTTTTATCTACTAAAATTTTGTATATGCTTATTTTCTAATAACAACATTTATTTTATTTGTCTAATTTTATGACAAAACTCGTTATTTAAATATACAAAATAAATAAATAAATAATCTATAATTTTCTTAAACAAGAAAATGCAATTAGATGGTAAATATAATGGAAATATAAAAATTAAAAAAAATAGTTGACAAATGAAACTTGGGTAAAGAAAACAATACTTCATAGGGCACATTTGATACATGGTAATAAATGAAATAACATGTTTAACGTCCACCACTAGAATCGGCCCAAAAGTTTTCCTAAGCCTACTACTGTGGTTGCTATTAAACTGGATTTCAACCACAATTGTGGTGGTGCAATTCTGCACTCACACCCCTTTCCCCCAATTTCATTTTCACCTCAATAAAATTCCTACTTGTCCTTAGATTTTTTGACATATTACCGGTATGCCCTAAAATTCCTACCAAAAATAATCCCCAAATATTATCACATCCCTAATCCCCACATATTAGATTTTGCCTCCTTCCTTGTTACACAATGTAGAGCACTAATTTTCTACTGAAGTTTATTAATTCCACTTATCATCCCTAAATCTTTCAACAAAAAATAATATTCCTCCTCCATGAAAAATTATTTAATTTTAGTGATGGGAATGGATTGCTTGTTCTCTAAACTTGTTAGTTCATTTTTCGTTTCCTCTTTCTTGTTAAGCACTAGCATATTGACATTTTTCCATCTCATCTTTTTCTAGGTAAGCATTCTTTACAACTACCCTTTCGAGCCAAGAGTAGTGGGTGATGCATTGGGAATGAAACATTAAAGGTTGGGTTTGGTATTCATTCAATTATGACAGGTATTATTTGCCTCTAAGTTCTATGAAATGTGTTGTATATTGAGTTTTATTCTAGGAAAGTTGTTTGTTGAGACTAGTAACATCCCATTGCCTTGGATGTCATTAGTGAATTTATTTGAGTTTGTTCTACCATAGTAGAATTCTATTTATTCGATTAGAAAGCTTGTTATGAAGGAGTGAGAAGAGGTGTAGGTCTTACCCATGAAACAAAATCATAATTTTTAATATTTTTTACTAGTGAAGAAGTCATAAATGTTGTGCTATTAAAGAAAAAATAGATCATCTTTGACATTATTGAGAAAAGGTTTGTGTCTCTCTTACATTCCATATCAAAAGCAACCTAAAAATGTTTAATCAGGTTGATTTGAGAATGAGAAATCAATAATATAGGTTAAGAGAAAAGTTTCTAAGTGTGAAGTTTGTTGTTAATGATGTTTAATATAATGGTAGATCTTAATATTAGTACAATATGCAACTACATACATGGTGTTTTGATGGTGATTATTTAGGTTGATTGCCATAAAATTTTCATATGTATAGTCGTTGTAAAAATGACTTGGTTTTGCTCTAAAGCTTGATCACTTAGAATTGATGTGTTTTTAGGAATGTCTATTGGAATTTCACATGGATTAGAATTCCAAAATTCATATTTTGATCTGGATTATATACTTGTACCATGACTGCTTCATTATGTTTACTCCATACAAAATGGGAGACAGGGCCACAAAGGAATTAGCATCCGTAGGCGGTGGAGCATCATTTTTATAATACCTTATCAATTAAAACACTTGAGAGAAATTGTGGAACTTAATGATCAAGTATGTTTGAATAATTTATGGATGGGTAGAAGCTCTTTTTGAAGGCTTTGCTATTTGTTGGAATATAAAAGGGGCCAACAAAATGAACAATTCTTAAGCGGTAGCAGGATAACCCCTAGTTGAGGTGCCATTCAATTCAATCTTAATTCAAAACCCATGAGCAAGCAAGAGGCCTAACATAAATATTTCAAACTTCTCAAAAATGGTAGCGAATTTCAACTTAAGCACCCTCCACAAACACTAAATACAAACCTTAGATAATCCCATAACCTACAAAATAAGTGCTAAATACATACCATCAGTGGTTCCAAACATTCATCACATAGTATTATATGTATACTTCTAATATCAATTCAATCCTACATATCACAATATTTCCAAATTATACAAAAGTCTAAGTATATCCATAAGCAATTACACATATCTATTCCATTGTAAAATTATTTTCACCAATTCAACCTAGAGTCCAAGCCCATCATTCAATCTTGTCTGAGAAAATTAAGATAAAATGAGGGGGTAAGCCAAAGAACTTAGTAAGAGATAATAGTAATCGTAAATGATAGGGATTTGTCGAATAAGAATCAACTCAACAAATCAAAATTTAACAATTAAATAGGTACATAAATCAATATCAATACAAGTACAAGTACGAATCAAATAAGGACAAGTACAACAAATAAGAATCTCTCCTTCCTTATTACTTCTCCAATAGTTTACAAACGATCAAGACATAAGTGCGATCAAGCAACCCCAAGTGATATATGCAGTTAAATAGATCATAACATCACATGCGTATCCACAGTCAGTTGGTCGGTCAATCAATCAGTTAATCAATCAATCAAACATGTCAGCATGTCTCGAGCAATAATTGGGATCAACTTATTAGCACGTCCTAAGCAAATAATTGGGATCAACTTATCAGCACGCCCCAAGCAAAAAGCTAAGAACAACTTATCAGCTTATCCCAAGCTCAATAGCTAAGAACAACTTATTAGCACGTCCTAAACAAACAGTTGGGATCAACTTATCAACACATCCTAAGCAAATAGCTAGGAACAATTTATTAGCTCATCCTAAGCTCAACAACTGGGAACAACTTATCACAATCAGTCAGTTAGATAGTCAATCAATGAGTTGATTAATCAATCAGTCAATTAATTATATTGGCTCATACTGAGCATAATAGTTAGGAACAACTTAACGGCTTATCCTGAGCTCAACAACTAGGAACCATAGTTTAAAACTTATTTTCATATAGCAAGTTGACGATAAGACCACATGAGCGATACACAAAATAGTTAAAACAATCAACAAATATGATTAATCCTTCATGGCCATAACAAGACACAATCAAGCAAGTACGATTCCAAGAACAAGAACAAGTACGACAACAAGCATGTTGGACCCTCACAGAGGCCATTCCACAAGAAAAAATGATATAAATAAGTCAAAGTGGCAAACCCTCACCTTAATAACCTCGGCTACAAAGTCAAAGTCTATTAATCCTCGGGCCCAATCCTCTATCACCTATCTAAAAGAGCAACTTTCAATCAAAATCCTTGTTCAACCCTAACAACTACTAACATTCATAATCATACTAATAACAATCCAATCTTGGTAGTTATCTGACTAATACATTGGTTAAGGTTTTATTTCGATACTATTACCCTAAACATGCTATTCGCATTAGATATAAAAATGTTTATGGAGTTCATTTATACTGCCAAAATCATACAACAACATCCTTAATTTATATATATTGTAACATCCTTGAAATTTGGTATTTCAAAAAATAAAGATTTGGAATTCAAGAAATTGATTGGTCAGATTTTAGGGCTCGAAAAATAAATAGTAAGGACTTGATTTCAAAAATTTTAAAAGTTTTAGAGTCAAATTTATAATTTTAAAGAACTTGATTTAGCACTTTTTGAAATCTAAGGTTTTGTATGGAAGGGTCTTGGTCAACGGGGTCAAAGTTGTAATTTTAAAAATTTCAAGGATCTAATTAAGGCTAAATGAAAGTCTTTGGGGCAAATCTAAAATTTGGAAAACTTCAATTTTGTAAAACTAGCAGAATTGCTTTTGAATTTCATTTCCTTCTCTATTCCATTTCTTCTTCCCTTCTCCCTTTCGTGACCACCAAACACCCTTTAGTGATCTTCCACCGGCGGCTACCTAGCACCAAACTAAATAGTTCAAAACCCTTTCCTTACCTTTAGCCACGTTTTCACACCACCACACAAGGCTAAACTCCACTCCAGCAAACCACCACGAGAGAGACCACATGTAAGCTTCACAGTAGCAAGTGGGTCCTTCATTTTTCGATGATCATCTTTGATTTAAAGAGTAGTCTAAGCAATACTCAGCAGGGCAAACACCATGGAGGCATTGCATGGCAGTGAAATGCAGTAGCAATGACGGGAAATGGTGATCGAATCACGATTGTAAACACCTATTTTGAAGGCTATTGAGCTCGATTAAGGGTGCTATAGGCCATGAAACTTGAAACTGAAGATGGCATTAGATTCAGGAGCTCGAGATGAGCATATTGGTGGTGGTGTTGAGATTTTCCAGCAATGGCAAAGAGGCAGTTTCACCTCCTCAATGCAACGATCACACCTGTGTCATTAATTTGTGGTTTTGGGGCTTTGATGGAAAACTTTGGAAATTTGGATTGAATTGTACCTTATATATTACCTATGTTGTGCCTTTCCTAATTTAGCTTGTATCCATGTTAAGAATAGGAAGTAGGATGATGATATGCCTATATGTATGTGTGTGTGTGTGTGTGTTGTTCCCCATGCAAAGAATATTAGATAATGGACCCAAACTAATCATGCAAAATGCCAAAATTGGATTAATATGGTAGTAAGGATTATATTATAAGATTAAGTGGCATTTGAATATGAATTGATTATGTAAGGAATTAACCATATTGTGTGGTTTAGGGTAATGTTATGTTATGACCATGGCCTTGTAAATAAAAACAAGAAACCATATTATTTTGGAATCGACATACACTATCTTATTTAAATCTGGAAATGTTGATTTATTGGAGAATTTTGTGAAGATGCTATTAACTTATACCATCATGTTGGTAGATGAGATAATGACATTAGAATGTTTATGATGCATTTCTAGAATTCTATTAAGGTTGAACAAAAGATTTGACTACAAAATATTTCTTTGATTAGGTGACGACAAACTAGGTACTACTGAATAATAAATTACAAATTTTGGTTATTTTTGGCTGAAACTACAAGAGGCAAAGGTCTGCCAATCTGGCACCTTTTCTAACTATCTATTATTCATGATAAGCTCTTATGTAGGTTTTCTATTTCTATGTCATACTCTTATTATTTAAAATCAGCAATGTATTTGAAATTCTAATATGTTATCTGTTATCTAATTTGAACACCCCTTTGAGGATCTACCAATCGGTACTTGCTTTGTTTAAGCTAAATCGATATTTGTTGCACCCCTGTGATGGTTTTTATTATGTGTTGACTATACTATTTTCCTTGAAATCCATATATTTCTATAAATCTTCGTGACTATTTGGTATCTATGTTGTTGTGAACCCTTATGAGGGTATGTTTGTAAACTCATGTTTCTGTTGATATACGCTACTCGCTTTTGTTCTGGTGCTCATAACTTCTATTATATTATTCTTTTCCTATCCAATGTACCCCACAGCCTTACCGATTGCCCCCATATTCATGTTGCTTCATTTTGCAACTTGAAATGGCCTTGATGGCCAATAAATTAATTGTTCCGACTTGTACTTTGTTATAATCAAGATTGATGTTTAAAAAGTTAAATTCTTATCTGTTAGCATTATTATATTATATCCACCCACAAGGATGCCCTTGCTCAGATGGACGCCATGGAAAGTTGGGCCTGACGATGACAAGTCTACCGGCTAGTACCCACCTATGAGCCTAACTTACAAGTAGCTAGAGGCATTGAACTGTGAGTGATGGCATCCAGCATAAGTTAACCATGCCATAAAACAAGTTATTACCCACTGAGCTGAGTGCTCAGGCAAATGGAGAGATAAGGAAATTCTATTTATACTTTACCTACACTAGGTATTAGCAAATATAATTCGATCAAGGAGCAATAAAGAAGGATGCCAACATGCCTGCTAAATGTTTACAAATTGATCTGATCATCTGATTTGTTATCGATGAACTTGTTATTACCGTTGTTATTCAATATTTTTTCCCTCTATCTCTAGTTATATATTTTCCTCCCTGAGTCCTTAGTACTCACCCTTTTACATTATTTTGATTTCTTCCAACCCGTATAAATGGTGAACAAGGTCCTCAAGCATGAATGCATTTTGTAATATACCAGACTATTAGTTGTATTTATAAAACTCCATGTATGTTAAGTTAGTTTGAGATGTTGTGATATGTCATGAATGTTCATTAAGGCATGAGATTTGCAAATGTTATGCAGTTGGATATTTTGCTAGAGTGTGTTAACTTAAAGTACTGTACATTTCTTGAAAGATTTGAAGAGAATTTTTACGGGCCTAATGCTTGCTGTGAGCAAATTATTAAAATTGAATTAGTAGCACCTCAACTTAGGTATTGTCTTGAGAGGGAATGCGACCTATATAATTCTATAATGATACCCGATATTGATTACAACAATTCAGTTATCAATAAAAATCCAAGTTTTCATCGCTTAGGTCATAGTTACATAAATTAGGATTTTCTTCACTTAGTAAGCTCTATGACCTATTAGTTTACATGAAATAATACGATTTTGGATTCACTAAACTTACTTAATTGATCAAGTGTGTTATGTTCTTAAGCATGGGTGTTCTAATCGACCGTCTCTATCATTATATTCAATAATATAAGGTTCTACAATGATCAAAATGTATAAACATATAAATGTAATTACAAACACCAACAATATCAATCTTATACCAATTTCTCACTAACAATGTGGAATCTCGACGATCAGAACATATACATGCAATCACCGTGATGAGATGAAGACTCTGTCTAGTCATCATTGCCGCCATCCACCTCTACTAAAAAACTACATCACCACTACCAAAAGATACATTTTAGTCAGAAGAAGCAAACCCCCGAGTTAATTTTTCCAATCACCGTCGACTCGTCACTCAATTGACTGAAGAACACCACTCACTGCCATGCTTGTTTTTCCTCAATTTCACCCACTCCGGTCCAGCAAAACTCAATTAAAGACTACCCTCGTGATCCTAGAGCTAAGAGCTACAAAGCCCCTTACTCACAACTGAGGTTCAATCACCAGTGACATCATGACCACTACCTCCAATGCAAACTCACCTTTGGCAATTTTTGGTCGCTACACTAGATAGTTTTGAATGAAATTAGTATATTTGAGTTTCTTGTTCAGAGAGGAAGAATTTGATACTAAATACACTAAGTTTCATCTATGGAGGCAAAATCATCAACGAGGTGAGGATGGGGGAGTTCAATAAAGAAAATGAAAAATCCAAGGGCTGAACTACTATGTATATATGTACTTCCAAAAATTCAATTTTGGCCCCCCAAACTTTTCTCCAACCAACAATTTAGTCCCTCAAAGTTTACCAACTCTTTAATTTGGTCCCCAAACTAAGCGAGTGTCTTATTTTCACCCAGTTAACCAAAAAAAATCTCACTTTAACCCACAAAACTTCTAAAGATTGCTCAATCAAGTTTCTACAAATTGTAAATTGACCCCAAAAACTTTCAAAATTCTTACAATAAGTTCTTTTTTTATTTTTCAAGCCCTAAAATCCGACCAACCAATTTCTTGAATTATAAATCTTTATTTTCCAAAAATACCAAATTTCAGGGGTGTTACATTTGCATTCTTGAAAAAGGTGTTATTTTTCTATCTATTCTAGTCATTTCATAAGAAAAATATGATTGTGAAGTACTAATTTAAAAGATCCGGCCAAACCATAAGGAAGCACTTCAAATCTAGTATATATAAAATGTTGTTCAACACTATTTTAAGAAGGTTTGTTATGTGGCAATTACGTGGATAAGTTATTTTTATCTCATTTTTCTATCTCAACATTTTCCTTATATAATTTGCTATAAAAATGAGGTATTTATTATTAGTAAGTCAACACTATATTAATTAATTTTTTGGTAACTCCATATCCAATTATGTTAAGCATTCAATATATGTGTGTGTGTGTGTGTGTGTGATAGAGAGGGGGGGGGG
>JACGDI010003537.1:221537-252775 GCA_014898725.1 Jacaranda copaia | reverse complement strand
TTATATTAAATTTTTGTAACTTTTACATTATATATCGAAATATGTTGATAGGAAGATTTACATAATAATATTGGTATAGTTATGTAACACCCTTGAAATTCGGTATTTTGAGAAATAAGGGTTTAGAATTCAAGATGTAAATTAATTCAATTTTTGGGCTTGAATAATAATCAAAGGACTTAATTGCAAAAATTTTGAAAGTTTAGGGGTCAATTTACAATTTGTAGGAAATTAATTTGGACTAAATTTGAAGGTTTTGGGGCTGCATGGTGATTGTTCTTGGTCTAAGGGGACAAAATGAGGCACTCACTTAGTTTGAGACTGAATTAAAGTTTGTGGGAATTTTGGAGGACCTAATTGCATAACCAATAAACTTGAGAGGGGCCAATGTGTAATTTTAGAAAAATCAAATTTATATAGAAGGCAATACTTCTCTTATTTCTTTCTTCACTATTTCTCTCCTTTTTCTTCTTCCTTTTTTCTTCTTTTTTTTCTTCACCGTGACCACCATAACCACCCAGCAAACTTCCATCGACAACCCTTTTCACCAAGCCAACCCAACCATCATTCTCTTCATACCTCTAGCTCCTCGGCAACCACAAAGCTTGGCTAAAAGGCTTTCCTGGTGAGCCAATGTGAGTGAGGCCGAAAGCACTTCATAGTGGGTCAAGTGGGTTTGTGTTTTATCGACAATCAAATGAGGTCTTAAAGCTATAGTTTGGTAGATTTGAATGAGGGGAGCACTGTGGGCTCATTGCTTGGGCGATCGATGTGGCAACAGCGACGGGAGGAGACGGTCGGAGCTCGATGATGGAAATTGGTTTTCTTGATTGTTGGGCTCAACTCTGACAGCTACAGGTCGAGGAACTTGAAACTAATCGGATATTTGGAATCAAGAGCTCAAAAGGAGTGGAACAATGATGGTTTTAATATTTTTGGTGATGGCGGTCGACAACCAATGGCGATGCTTTGGCTACCCCAAAATAGTATCATCAGCTCATTACAGTGATCGTAATGGTAGTCTTATTCATGATTTTGACGTCTTTATAATCAGATTGTAGGTAATGAGTTGGAAAGGAACTATGTGTATATATGTATATTGTGCCTTTTTATTTATAAATCTTGTATATTGCCAAGAAATGAGGATTTAATATATGATTGATGTATATACATATATATATATATATGCCCATTCATAGATTGTTATGAGTTTTGTGGACCTAGATTTGAATTAAATGACAATTTAGGATTTATTGAGTTAATTGAAAAATGTGGAACCAGAATTGTTGATTATAAATTTGAGGCCTAATAATAATAATTGGAACAATTTAGATATTTGGATCATTTATTGGGATTCCTGATACTAATGTAAGGTTAAAATATGTAATTGAGGACCAGTTTAAGTATTATTATCAGATCTGATATGAGATCCAGGATTTGTTATGATAATTTTGGCTTTATTAGCCAATCTAGGCCAATAGTATTGTTTAAGCCTATAGTTATCATGTTAATCAGTTAATAGGTGATGTTAAGCTACTACAAGTTTATTGGTAATTAATAAAGATTATTAGAATTAAGTGGGGATTTGATTGTGACCTTATTATGTTGAATTAGGTAATGTGGATTTGGGACCTGCAAAGTAGTAAGCTTTCAACAGCGATTGTAGTTTTTGAGACTACGGAGGTGAGGTTTCTTCTTGCTTAGGTTATTACTTTGTTAAGCTTACTCGTAATTGTTGGAAACCCCTGTGAGGGTCTGCCAATTTGACACTTTCTTTTCTTATCTGTGGTTGTAATAAGCCCCCTGTATGGGTTTTACTATTTCTAAACCGTACTCTAAACTGTGGTTGAAATCTGTCTATTATCTATTTTCTGTTATCTGATTATCTAATTTGAATACCCTTGTAAGGGTTATCTCTGATGTCGGTTCTATTTTTTGTCTATTCTGGCACCCAGAACATCTGTCTGTTGTCTGCTATTTTGATATCTGTCTGTCTCATATCTATATTATTTGTACCATATATGTTGCCTTGTCAGCATATCTGCTATCAGTTCTGTATTTATTGCCATGTTGGCTTATCTATGTTTTGTTTACTATTTTTTATTACATTGGTGGCATATCTGCTTTGTTCTATTCTAAACTGTTGATTTAAAACCGATAGTGTGCTAGAAATTTTTCCTTGGGCATTTGTATAAGTGGTTATTCTATTATCCATACGGTGATTATGTGGGCCAAGAGCCATACTAGGTGATTTGTTTGGTTATGTAGGGGTACACTAGGGATTTCTCCCTGGGTGTCACCGATATACTAAGGATTTTTCTTTGGGTACGAGCGATACGCTTGGAATTTTTCCCTAGGTATTAGCGGTGTACTATATAGTTCCATATAGGCATCAGCTATATACCAACCTATTACGCTTAGGTAAATTATCTATCTATCTGATATAAAGTGAATCTGCAATGCATGTCTTATAACCTTTTTTTCAGAATGCATATGCCTTGGGTTTGAATTACCTAAATGATTTCTATCTGCCTATAATCTATTCTAAGAGCAATAAGGCAGGAGAGTTTCCTATTTGCTATTTTGTATTATCTATTTTCCAAATTTTGTTATATTCAGTATGATAAAAGTTATGTTTTATCGAGTTGAGTTCCTCCTCAATAAACCCTACTATTACTTTTACTTATCCCTCACTAAGTCATTGGACTTGCCCCCCCTCCCCCATATTTTATAATCCCTTAGATAAGTATAGGCTCTGATGGATGCCAGGTTTAGAACAAAGTGCATGGTTGTTTTGTAATAAAACTAATACTGTAGTTAAGTATAGAACTTGTGAATGTGTCGTTGACTTTAGAAATGTTGTGATATGTAAATTTTATTTTGAAGGTTATAGTATAAGATGACATTGATGGCATGATTAGTCAGAGACTGTAATTTAACTAAGTTCCCTGAATCTCTTATGCTATATCTATTTTGCGATTTTATTAGGCTTGTTTGAGTTGAATCAATTTTTACCTTTATGACATTTGAAATTATGGGCCTACTGTTAAATTGTAACTCTAAAAATTAAGTCTGAATCAGAGTAGTGCCTCAATTTAGGTGCTATCCTGAGGTGGAGTGCTACAATTTATACCAAATATATAATTTTTATTTAATAAAAATTATTTTCAATTGATCTTTTTAAAATTTATTAATATAACTTTTTATATGTTTAGTATTTACACTTTTATTCCTTCAATTATAATTTCAAAATTGTATATTAAGAAATTTTAAAATCTTGACTTTAATTTGTGCCTTAAATATAAGTGTTCTATTTATATAAACTGGACTCATGAAAGGCAATTCAATCAATACACAAAAAGAGGATACCCACCCACCCACCCACCCCCAAAAAAAAAACAAAAAAATGAAGCATTAAAATCTTACTATTTCAATCAACTTATAACTTCTGGTTTTTGAAAAACAATATATAGCAAAAATACTCACCCCCATCAATTGCCATCAAAATTTTCATAGAAATCTTGCCTTTAATCAGCCATTATTGTCTTTAATATCTAAAAATAATTTATATATAACAATTTAGTTAAAAAATTTATATTTTTTAATCAGCCATTGTTGCCTCTATATATTTAGTTCAAAAAATTTACCTTAATTTAATATTTCCTAAATTATATTTTATACCATAAATTGATATTTTAATTAAGTTAAGTTCCTTGATTTAAGCTCATAATCCCTACAAGTAATACATACTAGAAATAGCTGAACATGCAATGCACTAAGTTAGTTAAATATTAGTACAAAAAAAATATATATTTCTTTTGTCTTCACCTTTATAGGATCATTAGCTTGGTGCCTTTTTTTTTTTGGCATGTATATTGTAATTTTTTATATGATTTACTAATATTAGTAAATTTTTATGTTTATGAGCCAGGTTAATTTACAAAAGGGATTCAAAGTATTGATTTTGTGGTAAATTAAAATTTTATTTTATTTTTTGCTTTTGGTTTATTTTTTTATTTTTCATATTATGGTTTTCCTTTAACCCATGATTCATTTGTTTTTTTTTATTAATTTCTTTGTTTGATGATTTAGGAATATTTTGTTAGTTTATGTAATTATGAAATTTGAAAAGTAATTTTTCATGCAACTTAATAATAATTATTGAGAGGACCTATAAAATTTATTTTTTTCTTATATTCATTTTGTTTGATTTTATTCTTTTAAAAAGAATTTGTTTGTTTCAATTATTGAAGTAAAAGTGTGGGACATTGTCCTACCTCACATATGGAAAAAGTGTTTGAGAATTAGACAAGTAGTAGATGTTTATTTTGTTTTATGCTTATTGTTATGCTGATTTTCTACTTTATAATTTACATGTAGTTTTATAATTTTATAAATTTTTATATTTATGACATAGGTTAATTTATAAGGGAAATTTGGAGTCTGAATCATGTGGTAAGTTATTTTATTTCGACTAACTACATAATTTTTTGTCATTGGTTGATTTTTTTTATCTCTTTTTATGTTATGAATTTACTTTAGTCTATAGTTTGTGTATTTTTATTCTTTTGTTGGATTGACCTTTTTGTGGAAACCTATAGATTGTCTTTTTTGTGATTAGATTAGATATTATCAAAATTAAAAATTGAAATAATATTCTATTTTTCTTGAAATTATCTTTTAATAGAGAGTTCAGCTAAATAATGGACTTCTTTCCTTTTTACTAAAAACACATTCTCATTTTTTTTTTTATAAATTAATATATTTTCCTTTCAAAGAATTTTAAGAAATAATCTCTTCAATTTTGAGTATGCCAATAAAATGGGCCCTTTTCTAGGTGGAGCATCAACACAAAATTAATAGTAAATGTTTGAAATATTTGACAAAGATCCATCACCATCACAATCTGTCTTTGTTTTTATATATATAGATATAATGTATATAAAACATGTATACATGTGTGCAATGTGTGTGCGTGTGAGAGAGAGCTTCAAAGGCAAACTATTATCTTAGGATGAGGGTATTTTTAGTAGTTCTTAACTATTTTAAAATTAAATCTAATTATAGTTTCTAGCTAGCCAAACATATACATTGTACATTTTAATTAAATGCTTTTATTTTAAGTTCAATTAATACATATATTTCATTTTTCCTTCAAATATAATTTTATTCTTTTTTTCACATTTTATTATCCACCTCTAATGTTACAGACATATTACACTCCTTTTCTCATTCATGAAACAAATAGTTGAATAGATAAAAAGGTATATTCTAATGTGATAAAATTTATATAAAGAGATGTGTATATATATCTTTAAGATCAAGTACATATATATAAAGATATATATGTATTTGCAGTAGTAGTAGTAGTAGTAGTAGTAGTAGTAGTAGTAGTAATAAATAATGTGAATAAAATAATAAATTATAATTTATCATTATTTTACTTAAAATTTAATATCAAGTACTATTTTACTTAAAATTTATTGTCAAATACTTTCTTTAAAAACTTATAATTTCAAATTTTTATTTTTCCACTCCTTTCATCATTCACAAGACACTTAGTTGAATAGATAAGGCATATTCCTACTAGAGAAGTAATTGATATATACTTAAATCATCTATTGTTTAAGATTATATATATTTAATGTAGTTCTACAAATAAATTATTCAAAAAAAGATTAATGAATATGAAAGAGATATTGAGATACGTATATTTTTATAAGTAATCCATTAACTTTGTAAAGTAATTTACACTTAGCAATTAATTTCCTTTTTTTTTTCAATATAGAAATGCAATAACGCATGAGCTTAGATAATTGTTATCTGGATAAAAGACATATAGGTAAATTTTATATATTTCATATCTGGATAAAAGACATATAGCTAAATTTTATATATTTCATATTTACATAATATATATTGAATTATAGATATTAAAGATTCTATTTCATTATGCTGAATGTTGTTTTCATTTAATATATATATATATTTTTTGTGTAGGTTAAATATGAAGATTTGTAGCAAATGGAGCAACTCCAAGAACATTTTATTTAATGATTATAAGTCTCATTTAAATGAAATATTATTACGTATTACATATTTCGACTATTAAGTTGTTTTCTATAAAACTTCTATCAATTTTTTTTGAGTTAGTGTTTTTATTTAATTTTTGTAATTTTGTATGATTAATTATAAGCAATACAGGTATTAATTATAATCAATATTAAATATAATAAAAATTTAAATTTTAAATTATTTCCTAATGCAACGCACAGGTTAAAAACTAGTAATATTTAAAAGCAATTATAAAGATTAGTCAATTACTCTTATTCAAGCCACTCCTTGTTGATGATAATTTTACTAATGAAACATGGAGTTGCTTTAAGGTAATTCAATATATATAAGATAAAATATTATTCAAACCTATTTTAAAAATATTTATTATGTGGCAATGATGTGGATAAGTTACTTTTATTCCTTTTTGCAATCTCAATATTTTTCATATATAATTTGCTATAAAAATAAATTATTTTATTATTAATATAAAATACTACATTAAATATGTTTCGTAACTAGATATCTAATGATGGTAAGTAGCCAATATATCTAAAAATGTGACCTTCCATATTAATTTTTCTATGTATCTATATATCCACATATATATAAATACATATTAGTTTATATATGGAATTAATATATACATATATATTAGTTTATGTATGTATTTCCATTTTGTTGCATGGAGCATTAACTTTTTAGTGCTCGCTCTCGCTCTCTCTCTCTCTATATATATATGTTTATTACATATAATAAATTATATTTTATTTCATATTATAAATATTTTTATTATTCACTAATAATATTAATATCAAATGAAAGAAATATTTTTAGTATTCTGGTAAGAATATTTACTAAAATCCAGAGTTGTTTGGTAAAAATAACTAATCCATATATATATATAGAGAGAGAGAGAGAGTCACACAGAGAGAGAGTAAATTATATTTTATTTTATTTCTATATTTTAGTTATCTTATTATTAATATAAAATAGTATATTAATTAATTTTTTAAGTAACTATATATTCAATGATGGTAAATATTCGATATATCTAAATATGTGATCTTCCATATTAATTTTTGTATATCTCTCTCTATTTATGTGTGTGTACATATATATAAATAAATAAATATATTAATTTTTGTATATCTCTCTATATATGTGTGTGTACATATATATAAATAAATAAATTATATTTTATTTCATAATATGATATTTTAATCACTAAATCTAGAACTTTCTTTGTAAAAATCACTAATATCAAATTTAGTGTTTCACATAATAAATATTTTTATTATTTAATAAGAATATTAATATCAAATATGATAAATATTTTTAAAGTTAATTTCTTTATAAAAATATCAAATGAGTTTAAGATAAGATTATCACTAATATCAAACCATATCACCTAGCAAGAATAGTTACGATGATCCAAAAGTTTCTTTGTGAACATCACAAATCCACATACATATATAATAAATTATGTTTTATTTCATAATTTGATATTTTAATAACTAATCTTAATTTAATATTTTCTAAAAAATATTTATTCCGTAATGTGATATTGCAGTTATGTTAAAATTTTTTGATCTAAGCATGTAATTTCTAATAAGTAACTTATACTAAAAATAATCGAAATATGCAATTCACTAATATTTAAAGTTACAAAATCATTGTCATTCTTTTCTAGTTATTTTATAAGTATAAACTACTATGTTAATTGATTTTTTTGGTATCCCCATATCCAATGATGGTAATTAGTACTCAATATATTCATACATATAATCATCCATATTAATTTTTATATTTATATCCCTCCATATATGTGTATTTATATTAATTTATATATAAAATTAATATGTATAATTATAATAGTTTATGTCGCATTTAATAACTTAATTTATGTATGGAATTAATATGTATATTATAAATTTATGTATGAAATTTTTATTTAATATTTTTAATATTTATATGATTTATAAAACAATGTAAGTATCTAATTATAATTAATATTATATATAATAAAATTTAAAATTTAAAATTATTGGCCAGTGCAATGCATAGGTTAAAAACTAGTTTCTACTAAATTATTGAGCCAAGTAATTAATTATGTTCTAGCATTCATAATTTAATTCAACTATCATCTTTATATTGTAGGGTTGTGTTCATTCTCTTGATAGCACTTACATATTGGTCTATGTACCATCAAGCGAACAAACTCCGTAGTGGTGTAGGAATGGTAAAGCTTTAGCAAATGTTCTCAATTTTTGCAACCACGAAATGAATTCATATATGTGCTTGTTGGATGGGATCAACCTCCACTACAAATAGTAGGGTGCTACGCGCTACTATTAACAAGCCAAATGGCCTAAATATACTTGTTGCTAAGTTGTATTACCTATATATATAATTCCACTTCTATCATGTTGTATCTTAAACATTAATCGAAATTAATGCTATTTTTTTCAAGAAAAAATACTATCTATGTGAGTCCAGCTATACGAACTGTCATGGATTTTTGACTCCATATCCAGGCACTAGATACCACCTTGATGATTGGCATGATAGTGCTTTAGCACTTCAAAACCCCTTGCCAATATTTCAACATAAAGAATTTTAGGACACTAAGGTTATTGACCAAGTTTTTGGACTTCTCGAGGGGTCGAAGGAATGTTCTATGGAGCAATATCTTCTACTCTATTAAGACACAAATATGATACTTTTAGCCTATGCACTTTTGCACAATTATATTCATTTGCAGGTGCCTATTCACCCATTCATGGAAAATATCTTAGTTGGTCATGAAGGTCCTAACCAAATGGATGTGGAATATATTAACACAATCAAGAGTTCATCAAAGTTGAACAATTGGCATGATAACTTAGCTACCAATATGTACCAATCATAGAAAAGGGGACATTCTACATCTTATTGTATTAAGTACAACTAATAAGAAAAAATATATTGACAGTAATGAACTCTTACGTCCCAATTAGTTGTACTTTATTAAAGTATTATCTGAGAATACCTTTTGTCTTTGCTTATTTTCATGCCTCTGGACCTACATTGTGTTCTATATATTAAATAGATGTTTGAAATCTTTGTGTTTAGTTGTTGATTGATTTATAAATTGTAACTACTTTGATTGAATTTGTTCATTGAAATATACGACTATGTGAATTCTTTATATGTGTACTTATGAACTAAGTGCTGCTAAATCTTAATTTATATTAAGAAGGTTTACTTTTTTACATAATCATTTTAGTTTTAAATTGACATTGTTAATGATACAAGTTATGGTGCAATCTAGGTGCTCATCTTATAGCTCAAATAAATCAAGTAAATTAGCTGCTAGTCTATGCTGCTTTTGATCCCACCAAGAGGAAAATGCTCTAATAATTGCATTGAAAAACTTTCAAGTAGGGGGTTGGGATTTGTGAAGGATCTTTTAAGGATGATTACATGTTATATTGGAGTCTAAAATGGGAAATAAGTCCATGATAGGTCATCGTAAAACATATAAAATCAAAGTTGCAAATGTGGAACAAGACATATGTTTTTCTAAAAGGCATTCTTAGTTGGAATAGAGGTGGTGGAGCTAGTATGTACCCCACAACCATATGATAATCAAGATTTTTAGAAATGATAGGACAATAGGTGAGCAATCCTTTGATGTGGGCAATATTATTCAAACGTTATTGCGTGGTTCTCATGGACACGATCAAGAGAAGTCAGCAAAGAATGTCAAGCCTATTGCTGGATTTACTATGTCAAATAATGTTGAAAATGATCCAATGTCTATCACTCCACCATCATGGTCGACTTCAAAGAATACGGCATCCTCAATTAATGTGACTTGTGAGGTACAACAATTATTAGGAAACAATCGAGTTAGAGCTGTAGCTATGAGTGCTACAGATAGTCTGATGAGAGAAATAGAAGTGATTTATACGGGAGCTCCTCTAAGTGCTCTGGTTGGTGGAGTGACTCTGGGATGAATTTTCAATGTTCTTGGAGAGCTTATTGATAATTTAGGTCCTGTAGACACTAGTACAATATTTCCTATTCATCGATCTATGCTACTCTTTATACAGTTTGATACAAAATTATCGATTTTTTGAAACAGGAATTACAGTAGTAGATCTTTTAGCCCTTTATCTCCATGGGGGCAAAATCAAACTATTTGGGGGAGCTGGGGTTGGTAAAATGGTACTCATTATTGAAATCCAAAATTTGACATTGGATGAGCATATTATAGCTACTCATCATCTAACACACAGCAAAATGGATATAGACACATTTTGGGTGATGTACAAAGTGGAATTATAGGTGATGTACAAAGTGGAATTATGGGTGATGCACTGGTGAAAAGAGCTCAATTTGCTTGTTTGCTACTATCCAATACTTTATAATCAAATTAAGCGTGTCTCAATGTCTCAGTCATTTTACTTTACACTATAGCTTTTTAGAATCTCACTATGTCATTGTTTTTGGAGATGTGAAACATGAAACTTGGTTCTTGGAGTAGTAAAACATAAAGGAAAACTTGAGAATGAAAATAAATCATTGATTTTCTTGTTTTATCCTATGGGTAGAAAACTTTAAGTAATAATAGAGCTAGTAAAGCAACTAGTCTATGTACAATTTCTATGTGATATTCTAGGATGACAATAGGATGGTAGTATAACTGCTTTCTCATTCTATTAGCCTTCTTCTTCAATTGACTAAGCATGGATTGAGACCTTTCTTAAGTTGTAAACATGTTGCCTAGTAGGTTTTTAAATCATGGTGTATAAAGATTAGTTTTGTTCTCTTCATGATAGATATCCATGGATTTTTTTTCTCTAGTATCTTCTATGAGCTTTCCAAAATCAAGTTGTTGGAATTAGTTTCCAAAATATATGATAATAGTATGCATAATTTATTGTATTGTATAACTCCAGTTATCAACACAGCAAATACCAGTTCAATAGTTTAGTCTTGAGCATGTTACAAGGCAAACTCGTCTACCTAGTTATGCTTTGTGATTAATTCCTTGCAAGTTGAATGCCATGAGACTTGATTGTATGTTAGCATCGAAGCTCAACCTCATTTGAGCTAACATGTTTGTTTATTGTATTCACTAATGCAAGAAAAATTAGTTAAAGCATCCTAGGAAAATGAAATTTAGACAATAGGATAAGAAGAATTTTCTCCTAGACTAAAAATCAACCTATGCAATTAATCTAGCGCAAAGGCTTTTTGCCTTTAAGCTTGTGTTTGGTGATGGGAGATTGTTAGGTGTCGAATCCAACAAAAATAAATTTCTACTCTTAAAATATAATTTCTAATTAGCATTGAATAGGATTGTATTCCACAATAATTGGTAAATTTTATTTCTTTCAAACTTATTAAATAAAATAGAAAATAAGGGGGAGTTTTATGAAATGAAAAACTTAGAATTTCAAAAGTAAAATAAATTACAAATAAAATAAGAAATTAATAAGGATGAAATCTAGCCAAAAATAAAATCTCAATTTCGTTCACAGATTTAATCATCGATACAAAGATAAATTCCCCATTCCTGAATAAATTAGTTATAATTACTTAGAACACCCTAATAACCAATCTCTTCGTACTATATTGATAACTAAGAGAAGCTCGTTAGTTATTTCCCTTTCCAATAAACAATCCTAAAGAAACACTTTTAGGATTTAATTTATCAACAACATTATAAACTAGAAAGAGCCAGCCCTAGCCAACAAATGCACACCAACGGGGTTTATTTGGACTAGATTATTTATCTCCATGGCATAAAGTATGCATCTTCCTACACACAACTTTGTTATTCACCCCAAGCATTAAAACAATTAAACAATTACAGATTTAAAGTTTTAATTAACATAACAAATATTCTAAGCCATCAAATTTGGGCCCTAAATTTAATAAAGCTAAATATTTGTATTGAAAATATAAGATCAATAAATACTCAAGAAATAAGAAATACAAACAAAATAATTAGATCTCACAAATATTGAAGAACCAAAACTTCTATAATCCCTTAGGCTAGAACAAGAGTTTAGCAACTCATACGTGAGACAAATTGCAGGAAATTAAAATATACTAATTGAAAGATAAATTTGGTTTCATCTTTGATTCCATATATAGCCTACTATTCCCAATGTAATTGAGAAACTAGTTAAGAGTCCTACTAGAATAAGGAGACCTAAATTCTCTTAATTAAGGAAATAAAAATTGAAACATTCCAAAAATATACAATTGCCAAGAGGAGTTGAATGTTTCCTAATCGAATCTGCATAGTCTTGGGAAGCAAAATATGTTCACTCTCAAGTTATTTCCTTTTCTTGTTCCCATCTCCTCGAGAGTGTGATTTTTTCTCCAAGCATATCAAATACTCAATTTTCAGCTACATTTAGCTTAGATCTTCAATTTGCTTCATGAAATAAAAAATGCAAGTTAAAATTCAATAATTAAGCATTTTTACAACTAACAGTAAAGGAAAATTATATGAATTAAATGTCAAATATACAACCTAACAAAGATTGCTCCTGGGCAGGCAAAAATTGTGTACAAGTGCCAATTGTCCAATTATCTAGCACACGGCCCTTGTACTGTGGTGCAAAAATGCTATGCCCTGATGCAAAGGCTTTTACCATTGCACTAATGTTTAGTTATGGAGGTTGCACCTTGGCGCTCAATGATTGTGCCCAAGCACAATCTATGTAATTAATTTAGCATAAAGGTAATAACCTTTGTGCTAGTTTTTGGTAATGGGATGTCGCGCTTGGGTACACAAAGATTGCACCCAAGCGCAACCTGTGCAATTAATCTAGCACAAAGGCTTTTGTCTTTGTACAAATGTTTTGTGATGGGAGGTCTTCGCATGCCCAGGTGCAACTTATGCAATTAAGATTGTCTGTTTTCCTAGGCAATAGTAATCTATTTCGCTCTAGGAGAAACTTTCAAGATATAACAATTGTAACAACTTAACTAGTAGCATTGGAAAAGATTTAGGTGTGTATATATACAAAATGCTAAATTTAAATGGCAAAACCTTTAGTGAAGATAGGTGCTAAGTGTCTACTGCTGCTCAATTACATAGAAAGTTATTACTCATCTATTTTGCTTGTCTTTTACATATTTCTTGTTATATTAACATATAATATAGCCGACTTCCATATGTGTGGTTTCATATCCAAGATCAAGATATAAGAGAATGGTCAATTGTAACTAGGAGGAATGAGATGATTCAAAGCAAAAATTGGAGCTCCCTATTATTGATACGCAGTAAATGATTTAAAATATATAATATTTTCATTTCTAATATTTAAACCACTCACACTTATTAAATGTTTTGACACATTACCACATGTGCATTTATGTTCAAGCTAATGTGGTGCATGGCATCAAGAAAAAATATATTTCATTTATTCTTAAATAGTGTGGGAAGTCTTGTAGCATACCTAGCAAGGGAAAACTACCAAACAATTAAAGATACAAATAACATCATTAAACAAATTACAAATACAACTACATACTATAATAAATGCACATTGAGATTACAAACTAAATATTGCATCACATAGAAAATACACAAAATTATTCTTGCTTGTCACCATGATAAGCAGACAGATAATACTTATGTCTACACACCATGTTACTAGATGGACAAACACATTGGCCACCAAAAAAGTGACATCACAACCAATACCAAGCTATAGAACAATAAGTGTTTGTTGGCCATTTATTAAGACAAATCAATAAGAAACTAAGTAACACAAGATCTCAATTGCAGCTTTGATGCATAGGGATGGAAAAACACAAGCCCATCAAAGCTCAACATAAACTTCACTTGTTGCCATGGTATTTAGATGTGTTGGAGGAAAATGCATAGGAGCTTGCTGGTCCACTACTAGGAGAAGAGTTGATTCTAAATATTTCCATATCATTTTCTTCTATCCATAGACTATCGTACCTTGTAGATAATAGATTAGCAAGTGGAATTCAAGTTAGTATAGGGTTAATAAACTTAACAGATTCTTGACTTGTATCATCATGCCCTTAAAGTTTGAACAAATTATTCTAAAACAATGATGACAAAGGTTGACGGTCAGCACAAGCTAGAGTAACCATAGAAAGGCTGATAATAGACCTATCAATGGATAGTGTTTTACTCTATTGATAACAATACCCAATAAATACCCATAACTAAGACCTAATAACTTACCCTACCCAAGTTGACTCAATACCCATTTGATCCATGGATTGGGTCTATATTTCATAGCTATAGGTAGAGTTTGAGTCCAACTCAATTTCTCTTTTTTATAAAGCTAAACCTAGGGGAAGAAAATTGTAGTGCCCCCTATGGGGATAACCCCTATCTAAGGCGCCATTCAATTCAGTCTTAATTCAAATTTCATAATAAACAATTAGCCCTCAAAATTTTTCAAACTCATCAGAAAGAGCAGCGAATCTCAAACTTAAACGACCTCAACAAAAGCATCAGAGTTAGCAACATAATTCAACCTAATCAACTTATACAAAATACTATGACATACATAAAAGTTCCAAGTACATACCATCTATATGTCCGACCTGTGTAACATAATATATATACACCCTGTAGATGTTAATTTCAAACCTAACATATCATAACATCTCTTGGGTTTACAAAATGTGCCAAAGTATACCCATACGCCATACACACGGCTATTCTAGTACAAAATCATATTTGCCCACCCAACTGGATGTCCAAGCTTATCATTCAATCCTGTCTGAGAAAAATTAAAACAAAATGGGTGATAAGTCCAAAGGACTTAGTGAGGTATATTTAATAAGGAAAAATAAGGACCTGTTGTGGATGAATTAACCCAACAGATAATCACTCAATTTTCAATATAGAACAGATCAAGAGCAAACAAAACAAACAATAGCAAGACCAATAGACAGACAAATAATAATTCTGAGGAACAAACCATATCAAATTTAGGATTTCTAGTAGGTACTAGCTCGAGGTTGTACTGGTTGGCTTGAACGGCTCGGGATCTCCTCAACCAATCCTGCTCAGGAGGTATAGAGCGTCTCAACCAATCACAGTTGGGAGGAAATACAGACAGTTCGTTCAACCTGGACAACTACCTAATCTAGACCAAGAAACTTAACCACCGTTGATGTTCCATGAGTTGGGTACAAATAATCAGAATATGAGTAAGAGCATAACGGACTTATCAATTTTACCTCATCATAAACTTTAGGCTTACCGCTTATCCCATGCACACGGCAAGGATTAACATCCCGTTGCTTAATCTAAGAGTTTTGGGCCTACCGCTTATCCCATGCACACAGCAAAGATTAACATCCCGTCACTTAATATAAAAGTTTCGGGCTTATCACTTATCTCATGCACACAGCAAGGATTAACGTCTCATCACTCCCAAATAACAATCACAAACAGTAACAGATAGCCGAACGGATGGATAACAGACAACCAGATAATAAATAAATAGGAACAAGTGTGAGACAAATAACAATCAAAAATACTTGGCACCAGAATAGACAGGAATCAGAATCAAACTCAACAAATAACCCTCACATGGGTGTACAAATCAAATAACAAATAACAAATAACAGATCAGATTTCAAACAATCAGAATACCTACAGAAACAGAAAACCCACACGGGGCTTATCACAAGAATAAATAGAAATATTCGAGGCCAAAATGGTAGAACCTCATAGGGTTTCCAACAATTTAGGAGTAAGTAAACTAAGCAATAACTCAGGATGGGAGAACCCTCACCTCTTGTAGTCCCAAACAGCAACAGTCAAAATCAATTCTACTGTTCGTCGGTACCTAGCTCGTCGACACCTAATCAAGAAATTATGCTGCAAATCAAAATTCTTGTTCAATCCCAATAACCTTATAAAAATGCATCAAGCATTCTAAGGCCTCATCTATCACCAGGGTTTTACAAAATTTTTCAAAATCAATATTTATGCATAAACCCTTAGTCAAAATCCCATTCCAACACTATTTAACTTATAGTGATTCCCGATATCAAAATTTATTTCCAACTTATTATTAACCAACATACGAGTCCAAAAATCATATTTCTCATAACCTTATTCCTCGCATAGAAAAATAATCATCAAAATACCTATCTCAACTCAAAGGCTCAACCCGAACAAAACTAACAACTACAAACATACATGCACATATATATATATATAACATGCAATAATCACATAAAATATCCAATCTCACTAACGAAAGCTCAAAACCAAATATTGAAAGCACTGGGATGATCACCACGTAGAGACGAGGAGACTGTCCCCTTGCCATCGCTGGACAGCTGCCACCAAAAAGTGAAACTTTACCACCAAATTGTTCCTCTCATCGCAAAGTTTCGAACGCCACCTTCCATTTCCAATTTCGAGCAGTGTACACACCGAAACGGGCCGAAAACCGCCACTTTCTCCTTTTCTCCGACGAGTTTTGATCACCGCCTTGCTGTTGTTGGAATTACCATGTAAAGGTACCACCGTGATCTTCTCATCAAAATCTTCCTAACCCTACCCTCGGAATGGAGAATCGTCGCCGAAAAAGAAGAAACCCGGCAACCCCATGACATACACGCCTTGGTCCTCCTCCGTTCGCCGTCGTTCCGCCACCCGGTTGGTGGTTCTAAGGTGTAGGAAGTGTTGGTTGTGGTGAGGGGAAGAATTTGATTGGTTGGAGTGGAAGAAAAAACCGCCGGAAATGGGTCAAAGATGGTGACAAAGTCTCGACAAAGAAGAAGAAAAAAAATGAGAGAAAAGGAAGAAGAAAGGAAGGAAGAAGAAAAAGGAAAGAAAAGTGGAAGGAAAAGTGGTGTCCGATCTCTCAAATCTGATTTTTACTTCTTTTTTTTTTATAAAATTTTAAATTATACAATTCACCCCAAATTTTTAAAAAAAATTGCAATTAGCCCCAACTTATTCAAAAGTGGACACAATTAAGTCTACAAAAATTAAAATTTGACCCACAAAACTTTTAAAATAATTAAAAAATGCAAAATTCATAAAATTTTCAAATAATATTAAAATCATAAATTATAAATAAAATAAATAAAATTTTAGGAGTGTTACAAAAATTTACTTCATTTATCATATATTTAGTTTTGAAAATTTTATATTATTAATAAAGTGTTGATTAAACTCAAAAGTAAATAATACTTGAGATTCACTTATATGAAAAAAATTATAATTTCACTAAATACAAATTAGATATAACAAAGTAACACAAAAAAAGTGAAATTAAAATTATAATAAATTAATATTATAGTTTGATCATCCAATGAAATTGTTGCAGTTCCTTACTTACCTCCATTCTTGATGCATGCTTGTGGAAATTGTTGTAGTTCCTTACTTACCTCCGTTCTTGATGTATGCTTGTGGACCTCCTAAGAAAGCCTTATGAATTTTGGAATGAAGTATTTGAAGACTAAATTTCAACAAATAAAAAATGATGGAAAGACACTTTTTTGTTCAAAAATAAATTATTTAATTTAATTTGAACAAAAAAAAATTACTTGTAATGAAATGCTTTATTTTCTTAATTTTATGGTTTGATTTTTCAATTATGTCAAAATAAAAATTAATTTTCTGCGACATATTTTTTTCCATTAATGCTACTCTAATCTTACTAAAAATAATAACACATTGTCATGCATCTTGTGAAAATATATACATATACATATACACACATATATACAATATTTTAAAAATTAGATTGGACCAGTCAAACCAGCCAAACTGATCAGACCATTGGATCGGCTGATTTGACTAGTCCAATCGATGATCGATAGCTACTCCAATCTGAATCAAATAAGAAAAATCAACCTTAAGCTAACTAGATGTGAACTGGTAATAACTGGTCAAGTTCATTATTATTTAGTTTTTTATATTTTTTGTTCCTTTTAAAAAATTCCAAAAAAAGGTTAATAACTTAATATATTAAAAGTTGACTTGACTAGAGACTAGGGTTTTGTTTTGTCTCACTTTTCAAATCCCTTTTCAGTTCCTAGTCTTTTTTTTCTCTTTCTTCCTCCATTTCTCCTAATTGGCCATCCATTTGCTACTATCATTTCTTCACTTTTTGCAAGAGTAAAAGATCTCCTCTCCATCCTCTTTAACAATAAAATGGTAAGTACAAGATCCAAGAATGTCCATTTTATTTATTTCTAATTTTCATACTATTTTGTATATTAAATAATTATATTTATAGCAAAAATTTTCTCATTGGCCACTAAGTTTTGTGGAGGATTCTTGGTGGCTTGTATATAATATAATTTGGGTAGCTTTGGTTCATCCATGTTGAGCTGAGCTTGATAATTAAAATTTAATCCAATTGATTTCGGTGCCCTAAACTTATGTCTCATGTTTTTCTTTTTATAAAACCCCAAATAAGATTTCATACTTTAAAATGAAAACTTTCCCAAAACTATCCTCGCAATGGAGGGATGAGATGTCTGGCCAAATGCAATTAACATTTGGCAAAATTCTTGTAAAGCTTTACTTAGTTTTCGGAAATTTTTATTACTTATGGTTGAAAAATGTTAACATGGAAAAATTTAGTACAAGAAAATTAAAAATGTTAGTATTTACATTGATTTAACCATTGATATATTAAAGTGAATCATGGAAATTATTAATTGGGTAAAGGTTTGTGGTATTTGATTTTGGCTAATATTTTTAATTTTCTTTAATAATTGATGGGTTTTAAATTTTATTATGATTATTGAAACAATATTCAAGTGGGATCTAGAATAAGAAAATTAAAAATTTTAGGATCTACATTTGATTTAATCATAATTTATTGAAATGAATCATTAAACTTCTGGAAAAGAGTATTTTAATGGAAATGCGCAATTACTATTTTTATTTTAGTTATCGCCATTTCACATTAGCATATTTTAGTTGATCTAATTTATTTTTGTACTAAAAGTTTCTTTTCTTGAAATTGTAGGACATGAAAAATGTCCACTTCCTCTGCACCACCTATGCCATTAGACACATTACAATCAGTAGAATAATATGAAAGTTGTGGTCAAAATTCTCATCAAAGGAATGACATAGAATGGAAGTATCGCTATGAAGTAGCTTAAAGTGGCAAGACTCGAAGTCTTAAATGACTATATTACAATCAAGTAATTAGGGGTGGAGAAATCAATCAAATGAAGCAACATCTTGCCAGCATTATTGGTAATGTAAAGGCTTGTCCTAAAGTTCTTGCGAATGTTCATTTCAACATATAAGAGCACTAATTGAAATTTCACATAATAAAAAGGAGAAGGCTACATCTAATTTGGATTTATATGATGATGTTGCATGTGATTTTAAAGGAGATGATCTTGAAGAAATTCCAAATCCAACTAATAAACAAAATGTAAGTGGTAGTAATAAAATGAAGAAAACAACTTACATTGGAAGTTACATGAAAGTTGGCGATGGTGTTAATTTATCTCAACCTAGTATGCTAGCAAAATTACAAAGCAAAGAAAGATGGCATGACACTAATATGGCTGTCACTTTATGGATTTATGATTGTTATTTCCCGATCAATGTTGTGAATTTACAATATTTTCAACCAATGATAAGTAGGACAACAACAATTGGGCATAGATATACTAGTCCTTCTTATTATGCTCTAAGACTTCATTTACTTGAAAAAGCAAAAACTTAATGTCAGTTGACTATTTATGCTCTTCGAACTAAATGGATTGAAACTAGTCTCACAATTATGGGTGATGGTTGGACTGATCAAAGTCATAGACCATTGATAAATTTCTTGGTTGTTGTCCATATGGAATTTAATTTTTAAATATGTGGATGTTTCAAATGTTGAAAGTGATGCAAAAACTTTGTGCAATCTTTTTTCTAAAATAGTTGAGATGGTGAGTGTTAATAATATTCTCCATATTGTCATTAACAATGCAAAGAACTAAAGAAAAGTTGGAAAGTTGCTCTATAACAAATATCCTTCAATTTATTGATATCCAAGTTATGCTCATTATATTAATTTGGTAAAAAAGACATTGAAGAATTGACCTAACAAAAAAATTGATAGTTCTTGCTTCAAGGATCACAATTTTTGTGTACAATCATAAGCAGCCTCATGCATGGTTGAGGAAACAAGTTGGATGGACTAAAATTAATTGCTTAATCATTTGGCTCAATATTTATGGCATTGAAGAGTCTTTATTATCAATAAAGAACATTTCGAAGCTATGGTTGTAAGTGCAGGGTTTAAAAAGTTCTTGAAAACTAAAAAGGGCAATGAGGTTAAGTAAATGTTTTGGATAGTATATTTTGGCATAATTGCTTACTCATTGTGAAGATTATAGGTCCACTTATGAGGTTATTGTGCATATATGATTCTGATGAGAAGCGTTCATTAGGCTATGTTTGTGAAGGGATGTGGAGGGAAATAAAGGGCATCAAGGAATTATTCAAAAATAAGGAGCATTTGTACAATACTTATATTAATATTATCTATAATAGATGGGATAACATGTCACGCAAAAATCTCCATGCATGTGCATTTTACTTGTACCCAACATTTCAATATGATCCAAAGAGCCCATCACAAAGTGCTAAGGCTATGAATGGCTTATTTGATGTTATTGAGAACCTTTGTTCTGGAGTAGATAATGTGTTGGATGACATTAGTATATTTCAAGAATGTAAAAATAGTTTTGGAAGAAAATTAGCATTAAATAATGCAAAAACTACTCAACTTGGTATGTATTTTATATTTCTTACTTAATCAGTGATATTTTGTAATACAACATGGTTTTTAATATTTTTGTGTGCATGATGTGGAATTGTTTTCTAAAGATGAATAATGGAGGATATTTGGTAGTGATGCACCAAACATGTAGAAGATTGCTATTAAGATATTGAGTCAAACCTCATCTTCTTCTAAATATAAGTGTAATTGGAGTGTATTGAACACATCCATACTAAGAAGAGAAATAGGTTGGAGCATCAAACATTAAATAATCTTGTCTTTGTTCATTTTATTTGTGCTTGCAATGCCGATAAGAACTAATAATTCTACTTTTATTTTGTCTTTATTTAATTATTAGATTTTAGTAATTTTTCATATTTAAAATTATTTAGCACTAGCAAACAAAAGAATATATTTCAAATATTATAGTGTTTGTAGTGGTAAACAAAGGAATAGGTCATATGACCCTACTGATTATGAATGCATTGATAAAGTGGACTTTTAGGTAATGGAGGAGGGCCAAGTTGAGAGCTTCACTATGATGAATTGGAATAAATGCTTGAGGATGGGATTTTTTACTTGCATCCACCTAGAGGTTTTTCTTTTTCTTTTTGGTAATTCATCCGCCTAGAGGTTGATTATACCCTTAATTATTTAATATTTGTTCACAAATTGTGTTAATATATAACTTTCTTGTTATTTTGCTGATATTATATAGTTATTTGTCTAGGTGATGAAGATGACACAGATATGACCAATGATCAAGTTGATTTATCAAAATTTGGTGGCATGAGCAACTCTAATGATGGTGAAGTAAATTGTATTTTAAGACAACAAAAGAATCACCTCATTGAAGATGTTGACTAAAGACTTTGAGCGACTTGTAGTTTTTGAAAAATGAGTTTATTTATTTGAAGTTCAATGATGTAGTAGATACATTTGGATACTTGATGGTTGAATTACTTTATTTAATTTCTATTGGATGGTGTTTAATGCGAAAAAATTTACTTTGTTATGTTTAATATAGAACATGAAACTTGAAGGAATGACCATTTGCATTAATGTTAAATGATTGTGTTGTGCTATTGGAATTAGATTATATGTTTGTAATTGATTAATTGACAATGCTATTTTTTCAAGGAAACATTTGAAAAAAAAAATATAACTAAACTATTGAGGAAGATTTCTTTATTTAATTCTATATTGGTGGAATTTTTCTATTTGCTAAAATATATTAATAGTATTTTATATATTTATAAAATAATATATGATTGTTGCCTCATAATGACATCACACCGATTGATCGAACTGGTGGAACTAGTAATCAGTAAAGCCACAAGTTTAGTGTTTGGTCCAGTTTTTAGAACATTGCACATATAGGTAGATAGTAACTTATATAATATAAATTTTTTATATAAAACATATAAAATTTTAATTGAGTTGGAGCATTTTTTATGAATACAATATAACTTTTTGTTAGTGTGCTTTCAAAAGATAAGTATTTACTTGCATCTAATTTTCCAAAGCAAAAATAGTAAGATTAAGTAATTTTGGAGAAACAAAAATAACTATTTAAAGATGCGTTTGAACATAAAATAAAAGTGTAATGATTATTGTTGATATGAACTGAGACAGAGAGATTTAGGGTATGGGTATTGGATATTGAGTGTTTTATGGTTATTGAGTATTGGATGATGGGTGTTTTATGAGTATATATCCTACCTTTACTCATATTTTTTTTAGTGGGATAGGTAGGATCTCGATTTCATGTTTACTTATTCGGTTTGGACATAAGTATTGTAATATTTTCATGGGCTTGGATAAGGTAAACCTTATCCATTAACAGGCATAACTATATATTATTGTTCACCACTTGAATTGGTTCGGAATCAGTGATGTCATAAACTTGAATTATGTCTGGCTCAAAAAAGAAATTAATCAGCTTGGGACCGCTAAACATACCAAGCAACTCCGATCACTGAGCATCCCTTTCATCATGTATACCTCTAGAATCAGGTATTTTCACAAATTCGACATTTAAATTAGTTTTAGCACTCAATTAAGTACGGAAATTGCATGGTAACATGGCCAAAAAAATCAATATTTAACAATTTGAAAGTTCATAGAATTCAATAAAAATAAACAAGAGGAACATGATATATCACAGTCTGTGGAGACACTTGAAGTAAGAATAATCAAAGAAATATTCAATAAATAAAGAGACTTAAGAATTTGTAGTAGTTTGACAAGCCTACATCTACTACCTAAGTGATATCACTTAGGATTTCTAACCTTCACTTTATAATTAAAAATAAGCAGTTATAAGATACAAAATACCATACTACTGGAACTTGCATTGCTAGATGTCTAACTAAATCACAGCAACTCAAAAGCACTCACTCAACTATTTGCAAGCTACTCAAGACCTAATAAATCTATTGTGAGTCATGCTTATTTCTGCAAGGTTTGCGACTTCAATAGGCTATGCAAGATGTAATATTTGTCATATATACACAAGCATATAATCTGCCATTTTTCTTCTTCAATTGCCAGCCGTGACTTTCCTTTTATCTTGGTCAACAATCACTTGCTATTCTAATGTTCCTGTCTTGCTTGAGAAATATAGCTAACGCTAACATAAACAAGGAAAGATTTGCAAATGGTAACTTGCTATATTGACTCCTATCAAGATACAAGGAATATAAACAAGGAAAAAGTCATAGATTGGTCATTATCAAAATAAATCTGGAGGAGATCCTAACACGATTAATAAAAAGGAAGTCGTACCATGGTAATGGTAATGTAGTCCCACATGTAATTTTTGCTATCACGATATTATTTTTCTCATTGTAGGTAACTAGGAAAAGGGAAATCAGAAATCCAAAAATGGTATGCCTATGTTGTAGCTCCTTAAATTGCATGCTCACATCTTTATAAGTAAAGTTAGTCCCAAACTTAATATTCACTGAGTAAATGGAGCAACAAATGAGAAACACATTGTATCGATTAAGAATTCTTCCATCCGACCGAGCACACTTCTCAAGCGGCTTGATAAACTCTTTATCAATTTCCTCACCCCAAGGTGTAGTGTAGAAAATTTGTTCTTAACTTTGGCGATTTCTTGGAACCATGAAATGTTCAGTTCCTAAAATGATTGTCCGGAAATGTTTTTTAGATATGTACAGAAGGAGATAATATATACATACAATACACCTTCTAGGACAGAGTCATGATCTACTTCGAGTTATCTAATTATATGGATATAGGCTTGAATATGTGATGGAAAGTGACACCAAGCATAGCCTTTCAAATTATTGTTTCGATAAACTAAAATTGACACGCATTGTCATTGAGTCACCCTTTCATGTGCTCGGATGCTTATAGTTGTGTATTGTGCAATGCCAAGTCACATTTATTTGAAGTAACAAAAGGTACAAGCTGCAAGAGGTATGGTGGGAATATGTAAATTTATTGTATGGTTTCGGGTCTATTTGGCCTAAGGCACTGCGTAAGTTTCCATTTGCATGGTCAATAAGGAAATGTTAATGTTTTAGCTGGCCTCTTCATGTTTGTGAGCAACACACCTTATAAGCTTTTAAAACTGCATAAAAAGGGATTACATGTTCACTTGTATGCTTATGGAATTAGAAAGAGCATATACTATCTAATTACTAAAGTAAAAATCGATAATATACAAAGATTTTTTTTCTTTATTAAATAGAGAAGAATAATTTATACAACCTTAAACTTGATAAATAGGGCACCATCAATCTTGTTAAATACGAAAATCACCTCAAAGTGAGCAGAAAATTATCTAGGATAGATATTTTGCTCCTCTTACATTAAGCAAAATCCAAATTTCAGAGCACATCTTAGTTTTTCTTAATGCTATCAAAAGAAAGATAAAAGATTAACAAAGGTATAGTAATCATTCATAAGGTATAAAAAAATAACAAGAAAGTAAACAAATCTAATTCCAATAAGCCGCATAATCACCACAAATGCATGAAAAAGAACACATTACATAACAAAATTAGAAGCTATAACAATAATTATTTGCAACATAAACCACATCAACTATCTTCGAAACTTGCATTACATGTATAATTTTGTAACTACATATACATAAATATTGAATACTCCTTTCACTCAATTGCTACAAACACTCTCCAATCTTTTGTTTCACCTACCTATTACAACACAAGCTTCCCAAGCACAAAATCCATCAATAATCCAACAAAAGCAATGATGATAATGCAGCCACGTCCAAGAAAATCTCTAAACAGCATTGCAAATTTTGTGTAAGAGTTAAGAAAATTCAATGGTTCACGTCATAAATTACAAGAATTATTCATTAAAGGACCTGCACTTGAACTTTCACCCTGCTTTGTTTGATAAATGCCCCCAATTTCCTATGACCTTGTGTCTTTACAAGTTAAAGAAGTTTGAACATAAATACTCAGACTAAAATATAGAATTAGAAATATATATGAGAGAAAATATAGAAGTTTAACAAAAAGAATTTTAAATGTTATGTGAATTCAAAATCAAAAAGAAAAAAGAAAATTTGTCTATCTAAAAATATTTAAGATTGACAATTGAATAGAATAATATTCAAATTGTATTCAAATTTTGAATTGTGATAAGGAAATCGAAATTCTATATCGCTATCTAAATCGTTATGTTCTATAATATTCAATATTTATTGAAAATTATAGATTCTATTCTTTTCTATATTTCTAGAGACACTATACTATAGTGTATTGAATTCCTATGCATAGAAAATTTCTATAATGTGGGCCCGTTTAGCTCAGAGGTTAGAGCATCGCATTTGTAATGTGACGGTCATCGATTCGATTCCAATAGCCGGTCTTTTCCTATTTTTGATTTTTTTTTCTTCAATTTTTGAAAATTTGATAATCTCCCTTTGAAATCAAAGAATATTGAAACAGTGTCTTCCCCCTTTTCTAAAATTCATGAATTGATTAAGTTATAAGAACTCCCTACTAGGATTAGAACATACTTTATATGTGGCATTGTCACCATACGAATGATGCTAAGAGACTTCTTGGCACACATCCCACCAAATTAGGGATGGCACCCACGGGGAATGGGGCGGGGAGCTACTCCCCCATCCCCGTCCCCGTCCCCGTCCCCGTCCCCATCCCCGATCCCCGCCGTGGGAAAACTTCACCCCCTTTTCCCGTTTCCTAAATCCCCGCGGGAATCCCCAAAATATTTTTATGTGCATGAAAATATATTTTATTAAAAAATTCTTATAAAAATTTATTTTTATGTGTGCATAAAAATAACTAAAAAATAAAAAATAACTAAGTCTCTATTAATATATTTTATTAATTTATAACAATATATATGTAATATAAATAGATATTTTATTAATTTATATTTTATAATTAATAAATTCTTATAAATTATATGAAATTACTAAAAAAAGTACTAAAAAATAGTATATATGAAATATATAATATATATACATATAATTGTATATATGTAATATAATATATATTTTTTACATAAAATATATATAATATAAAATATAATGTATATATAATAGTATATATGTAATATAATATATATACTTTTTAATTAATATGACAGTGCGTGGAGTATAATCACCATCCCCGAATTGGTTTTGGCGAGAATTTCATCCCCATCCTCATCCCCACGAGGAAAAATTCTCTGAATTCGAGGACCCCAAAATTGAGGAATTTTTTGCCATGCCTACACCAAATGAAGTGTCCATCATAACTATTTTCTTTGGGACATTCATAAAGGTACCTACCTAGATGTTGATTTTGTGTGAGATTGACGAAGCACCATTACACCTCCACCGCAGGGGCAGGGGCAGGGGCAGGGGCATTGAGAGGATGACTTTATATACATTATATCCTACATCCAATTTTCAACAAAATAAAATGCGTAAAGCGTAGCAACCATATTTTTTTTCCTTTTGACTAGTCTAACAATAACGTAATATTCTCATTAAGAAACTACAAAGGAATAAATTGATATATAAAAGAATTGGGTTGACATTTATCAAAGGCCAAACACAGTTCAAGAAAAGGAGCTTTTACACAATATAGTAAGTTTCTGAAGATGATGGACTGGTGCAATACAAAATATCTTTATCACTCTCCACTAAATTTACTAGTTGTCAAAATAGATTTTATCCACCATGCAATGTTGAGACAAGCTGCCCACTTAGTTCCCAATCGATCACGATCACAGTACCTCATTTCCTAAACTCATTTCAAGTCTTTCCTCGATCAAATTGGTGCAAAGTGTTTCAGGGTGGACTTATTTTCTTTAGCATGTGGATCAACATTCACCTCATGGATCTTCAGGAAATTACATAAAAGTTTCGTCCACCACCAAATTCAAGAGCGAGTTTCATAGATTGTGGAATTTGGATTGCACGAACACCCAGCATTATAACCACACACAACCAATTACATCTGGCTTCCAAATGACGTATCAACACAAGGTGTAATGAGTTTGGCACATGGCATCACACTACTTGGTTTCAACTAACACTAACTGCTTGCTTATAAATTATGAAATTCATTATAATTACAACTTGCTTCCAGATTGCTTAATACACGATCTATGTATTAGTTTTGAATATTTTTTGCTTCCAACTAGTACTGATTGGGCCAACACAGCTTATGAACCTATCTTTAGATTTATCATTCATCTATAATCTAGAAATGCTAAAGAAAACAGAGATTGAAATTAATGCCCACACACATTAATTGATGCTCTTGCCGGGTGATGAATCAGATTAACTAATTACGGATTCAACCTAAGCAAAACCAAAATTTGAATGCTCAACATTACTTGCAAAGACAAGTCATCATCAAAATACAAAAAAGGCAATGGTAATCCACAACATAATGTGAATACATACATACCAGGCACTGGTTAAAAAAATTGACTATTAACGCAGCAAAATTCTCTACAAATAAAAGATGCATGGGTACCTAGCTATTTCTCGTTCTTGCTGGAATAACTTATTGATTTTGTTTGGAAGTTATTGGATGTTTGACCAATTGCAACAGATGACCGACCGCTTCTAAACAATCCACAAGCTATTACAGTGAAGCAAATGAGGGACTTCAAAGCTGGTATGAGTGAGAACGCTTTGTAGAAAGGTTCGTGAATGGAAGGAAATTCTTGTATGAGTCGTCCTTAGAATTTTTTTTTCACTTAGATGGTTTTCTAAAATAAGGGATGCAGAGGGCTTGCTACTAAAGCATATTGAAAAAGAATACCTTGGGACATGGGTGAAAGGGTTTTTAGCAGGGGCAAATGTGTCGTTTCCAAATTTAATATTACACATCAGGTACTCAAATGAGATTAGGAGATATTGTTGCAAGAAATTCACATCCCAATCTTCATTATGAGACATAAAAATAAATTTATTAATCTTTTTTTAATCTCCTCACATCCAAACCTTCACTACTATTAATATTCTGGGTCAAACGTGGCCCGTAAAAAATAGTAGATTAACAATAATTACATGTATTCATATTTGTTTCTCCTTGTAATGTTGATAAGTTAAAATTATCTTCCTTAATTTTATAATCTATATTTTGATAAATAGAAGTCAACCATACCATACATTAAGATTCTGATATATATTTTTTTTTTTAATTTAGACAACCTAAATAAGAACAATTTTGTTTAAAAAGCCAAATAGTGATTGAACATATTTTTTTCACGCATATAAATTATTTTTTTTTACTTTTTATTATATTTACTTTTTAAAATAATTTAATAGTATTTTTAATTTTTGCTTGAGTTGATTTCTATATATTGTGCGGTAGGCTTTGTCCTTTTTGTATTGTTTATTATTTTTTCATCTTTTCAAGCATCATATATTTTAATTTTTTTAAGCTCTCTTTAATTTATTGAGTTATTTTTTGTTATGAAAAAAAGTATAAGTGTTTTCTTTTATATTGTACATTTGTTGATGTAATGACAAACATGAATTTTCATAGTTTCCATTGATACTCAAACATTGTGATTTAGTGAAAAAAAATTCAAATTTTGTATATTTATCTAATTAAAAATACAATAAATTACATTCATTTCTACATGAAATTATAATATATATATATATATAATTATATAATTATATTTTTAATTATAATTAATTTAATTTGTGCATGACATGGGGTAAATGCTAGTATATTAAGTATTGGACAATAAAATGGAAAAACGCTTATCTTAACCAAGATAAAAGTCTTAATTAAGTTATATTTTGAGAATTAGTGTCCAAAACTTATGTGGAAGTTTTTGTTAAATAAATTTCTTAAAAAAAGAAAATGGAAAGAAAGGACTGAGAACAAATTACATTTCACCTCTTAAATTTTGGAAAGACCTTGAGTAATCATAATATATATATATATATATATGACCATGTGCCCCGTAAAAATTAGCTAGGATTTCATAATGTAGCGATCATTAATGTGCTGTGTGCACACATTTGTGATCCAACACGTAACTAATTGAGAATCTTTAACACTGCTTGCCACTTGCTATATATAAAATCTTCAAGTTTCCTGAGTACCAAAACTGATGCACATGATTTATTTACTTCTTGTCTTGATGGACCTGAATCCTACAATTGTAGCAGTCCAATGTCAGTGATCAGCAAGTTGGGCAAAAACAGAAAGTTATTGCAAAGCCTGTTGAAATATTATGGACAAAGTAACTAGAAATATTTTAATAGAAATTTAAGGCTGCACTTCGAATCGAATATCCACATTTTGTTCTTTTATTCCCATTTTTGTGTTGCAATATCCTTAAACTTAAGCGACCAGGTATCAATTATCACGACCTTCTTGTGGTACAACAGTTTTTAAGCAAAAATTCCAATTCACTGTGGGTCTTCACCCAACTCGTAAACAGGCAGGCCTATTCTTTACAAACAACACTTCTTGGACACTTTTTCTAATTCGAAGCCCGGATTAATAAAAATGGATTCATTCAAAAAATTAAACTAAAATTTAATAAATTAGAAAAATAATTAAGAATTAATAATAAAAAAATCTATACTATTTCCACAAAGCTCATACTTTTGGATTATTAATAAATTTAAAATTAAAGTATACATTTTTGACTTCAAACCTATTAATAAATTGGTTGCTAAAATTCGTTTAGCATATAAATAAATTTCACTGTCTGAAATTATATCTTGAAGTCATTAGGAAAAAATATTGTGTTTATTAGTTCAAAAAGAAGTTCTAAATTTATTGCCTGCATACATGCCAATGGTAAAATTGACATGCAATTCATATAATTTAATTCTTGAGAAATTAATCAAAACTAACAGGTTCATAACTAAAAATTTTACATACATTTAGTGGTGCAATAATAATGCAATCTTCTTTAAAAGTATCAACTTTATTATGAAATATGCTCTACTCGAAATTAATCGTCAATGAAATTGCATGTTACAAAAAAGATTAATTAAAAAAGTATATAATTTAATAAATCATCTCATTATATTGTAAAATCTTATATTGAGATGCATTAGCATCACTACTGTGTTTGTAATTAAATTTTTGAATAAATAAAATAAATCAATTTTTTGTTATGTATTGGACTAACTTCAAACACAACTCAATATACTTTTATTTTTCAATCCAATTCTAACTCATTTGAAACACAACTCACTTTCAACCCACCTATATCTCAGCCCACATTGAGCAATCCATTTTAAATCAACTTAGGACTTACCATTTGACACCCATATTAGTGCAAATTAATCCCGGGATAGCCCCACAGATTAATGCATGATTTGTGTTCTCGTTTTAAAAAGATGCTGGAATTATTATTGACTACCGTACTCTAATTCATGTCAATTTTATACAGCAGCGGTGCAAAATGTGCCCAAACCATATGGAATTGTTTGCTCTTTCGGCAGAAAATTGACACCTCAATTATGATTCAACATTCCAAGAAATTAAATCAAGAAAAAACCAAATATATAACATCCTTTTGTTCAATTACCATGACCATTTTTTTATCCAAAAGTCATCTTTCTATTTTTCTATATATGATATCAAGTATTATTTTTAAATATTGCACGTACTAAATTGAATGACCAAATAATATTGATCCAATATGAATTGATTTCACTGATAAAATACAAAATTATTGTATATTTACTCCATTTCCACATACAAATAATACTTTTAAAACCTCAATGTCTTGAGAATTGGTACTATGCCCTCCACATTGTGTTGAGGATTGTATTTCGTGTTAACCTAATGCGTGGTTAAGTAAAGAAACTCGTTTCGTTATTTGGCATGTTAAAATATAAATATTTATATAACATATCGTATAGAAAATGTATTCAATAAAAATACTTTTCTCTCTTTCTCT
>JACGDI010003537.1:185708-217504 GCA_014898725.1 Jacaranda copaia | reverse complement strand
GGAGGATTTAATCACTTTTTCACTTGAGCAATTTCTTCAAGCAATAGTGTTCCAGTTCCAAAATTAAAACCCCACTGCATTATTTTTGATATGAAGTCCAGAAAAGCCCTCTTGACGAAATTGATCCAGCATCAATACCCAATCTTGTTCATGCATTGTTACTCAACAGACTTGTCGAACTAAAGGTAAATAGATAGATAGATAGATAGATAGATAGATAGATAGATATATATATATTAGTCCATCATAATTCACAGAGAAAATTATCCATCTTAAAATCTTGATATATAAAGAAAGTGGATTAAGAGGGAAAAACCGATTGATACGTATGAGATACGAATTAAGCGCAAAGATAAATCAATTGAATGGACTCTAGTAGGGATTTTTGGTGGGATTACGTTATGGTTTTTATCCTCCACATCAAGTACGTCTATTGTGTATATTGTTTTGTTTGAGATCCTAAATTAATGACTGAATTGTAATTGGAGTTTATGAAAACTTATATTTACATGTGATATCAAATTACCAAGGCATTGAATATATAATTCCTCCAATTATGGTTGTCTAATTTTCATTATGGTCATCAGATCATGTTAATTTTGAAGTGATAATCATGGTGATCATTGAATTAACTAATTCAACACAATGTTATTTTGCTCTATCTTACATGGTTGAAGTATTTTTTTTTTCTAGAAAATTTATAATTCACACTAGTAGTCGTTGCATATGGTTCTCATATAATAAAAACTGAATGCATATATATATATATATATATATATTATAATTTGCATAATATGGAAATTACTGTCACATAAAATAAAATTTTCATATAGTTCATTACTAAATTAAATAAAAAATTCAGAAATTATTAAAATATTAAGCTAATCTTATGATTTAAAAACATAATTGACAATTTGTGACTCAAACTTGTTTATAGGACCAATGGCACTAAGGCCTCGTTCCGAACAGTGTCTAATGAAGTGACTAACGAAAGCAATTCGAATAAGCAGGGAGTTACTTTTTCTTTCGTTTCGTTACCTTCTAATGAAATTTAACCACATAAAGAAGTTGATTTTTATTTTACTTTATGTAATGCCCCATCATATAGGTTAAATATTGAAAAGTTAATTATTATATACGCTTTGGTCGAATAATTCATGTGCATTTATTAAATATTACTTTTAAATAAATTGATTACGGTACAATTTTAAGATATACCCAATAAATTTGGAGATAATATTCTCACATATAATGGACAAGGCGTAAAACTTTTAAGTAAACAAATTGATTTGATTCAGTTTACGAGTGGAATAAATTGAAAAATAGTAATGGAGATTTTAATTTCAGTTTTAGCAATGGGAAACAATAAAATAATAATAATAATAATAATAATGAGAGTTTTTAGCATGAGTTGTTATAGGAGAAATAATGAGAGTCTTGAGTACATATAACTAGCATGGTTCGCAAGAACGATCAAGGGGACCGAAATAGAGGCCATCATTTCAGTTCTATTGCAATATCGTAGAATAGTCGCAACTGTTCCACTCATTTTGTGGTTTAAAGTACTCTAAAATTTTTATATTTTGTATTGATATATGTTTAGTTATTAAAATATTTGATACGTAAAAATTAAAAAATTAACATAAAATTCAATTTTAAATGAATGAAATAGGAAGACAAATTGAAATAATATTTTTAAAATAACAAAGTAAAAAAAATTGAAAAAGGGAAAAGAAAAGGAAATAGAAGGAGAAGACATCTCCTCCGAAAAAGTCTTTGCAACAAGTCACTACCCAACCGGCCATCCCAACCCTTCTATCGATTTGCCGCCTCTGGCCTCTATCTCCACTTCATCTTCTTCATCCAAATCAGTTGGACCAGTTTTCCAATATTCTTAATTTTACCAGTTACCAATCTGAGCTTGTGGAACCCCAACCCACCTACACCACCACACCCCAACCCCAACCCCTCCAAGTTGGAACCTTGAGGCCTACTAAAATCGAGACGTTACACAGCATTTAGATGGTGATCATTCGAAAAATTAGATTATCTCGACATTCCAGACAATTTTTTAGAGTGTCACAGCTTATTTCAATCGTGGCTGTTCACCACCATCGCGCTGCAATCCCGAACTTCATTCCGGTCCCCAAATGGCTATTTCAGTCAATTTATCAAGGTTCTAGCAAATCATGGCAACTAGTTGCAAGAGAAATAATGAAAATTTTTAAAAATAAGATGATTATTCGAACATGTATATTACAATTATAACCTAGGTTTAATGAATGTATGTGATAAGTAAAGGGGTAAATTTGGTACATTTGAAATTTAGGATAATAACTATCTATATTGTAAATGAATTTTCAATTTCATTCTCAATATTATATTTTTATTTTTATTTTACAAAAAATTAAAGAGTAAAATTTATATAAATGCAAAACAGTAACTTTTATTTTATAGAAAAAATATATTTTCATTTTATAATAATATATACCATCCATTAGCTAAGTATGTTTATACTTTGGAAATATGAGATGCTAAATGTCTTCATGACATGTGTTAAAATAGACATTTCCAATAATATTTTTTGTTTGAGTTGGCTTAGCTCTAACTAAAAACATAATTGGTTTTGACTCAATATGTAGGTAATTTTATAATATATGTATCTTCACTATATATAAAAGTATATAAAGGTTCGCATTTTACATAGCTGTTATTTAACTTTTTACTTAATTGAAATTGTGGGGCTCAATTTTAACTTATCATGAGAATTTCGCAAATTTACTTATTAGACATCGAGTTGAATTTTTTTGCGTGCATTATAATATTTGGTCCAAAAAAGTTTTCTTGTGATTTTAATTTAAGGTAATATAAAGTGGTATTGATCATATTATATTGGGTTGTACACACATGCCATGAACTCTTCTACATACTTGCTTGATAAGTCAAATTATTTTGAAATTATTTTGTATATGTCGGCCTATAACAGGTTGAATTCGCGCTTACTCAATAAATTTATATTGATATTTTATTTAGGATTTGGGGCTTGGAGGATGAGTGGGGCTGAATTGGGAAGTGACATATGTAATGTACCAAATGAGTACGAGTGAGAAAAAGAAACGAATACAACTTTAAAGGCAAGTTACAAGTTACAGCTGACAAGTGAGGCAGCTAGCTGCCTTTGCCCTCTGCTTACGTTTTGTTGGCCGTTAATATTGATCTCAAGTCTGCGCACAACTCAAATAATTAGCCACGCAATTTTGATGTGGTCTCCAAGTGAAGTAGGCCCAAAATTAAGTTGGTTGTCTATGATTATTTGGGAATCATTTATATATATATATATATATATAATATCCTTTTTTTTCTGTTTTTTTACAATTAATACCAAAATAAGAAAACAAAATTACATTGATAATTGCCTCTGATTTTTCACATTATTATTTACAAACAAATTGTACAAGAGGATATCATATCCACTGATGTTTTACTTTTACAAGCCACATTTCCTGCATCATTTTCTATTTTAAAACTATAAACCATTTAAGCAATATTTCTAACTTTGTTCAACCAAAATTTACTGCGAATAACTAATTATTTTAAAATCAAAAGATTTTCATAATAGTTAAATGGGATTTATATTTAAATTATTGATCAAACTTTTCATACCAATTTCCAACAAGAAACATGCTAAGGATTAGAATTAAGTCAAATTCTAATCCATCATTTAACAGAATTAAATCCAAGTGATCAAATTCTAATCTATCATTTAAATAGAATCTCCAAGCAATTTATTCTTCAGTCTTGAATGTGATATTTTCATTGTAAGGAAGCAATTTCAAATTCAACCTGAAATTTTCAAGAGAAAAAAGTGATCTTAAAATTTGTCTAAAGTGAAACGTTGCAAGTTCATGTGAACAGTGGGTTTTTAGACCATTTATCACAGTTAAGTTTCTCTAAACCAGCCCAAATATATTTGCTTCCTTATTATTTTTAATTCATTTTATATTATTCATGATATGGGATAGTCCAATAGGGCCAACTCAACAAGCTATCAACCTTAGAGAAAGCTCCTAGGCCCACTTAACATGCATAACCCAACGACACTTCTAGACCCAGTTAGGCCGGATCACTTGATCATAACTGTCTGGTTGAGTAGATTATTCTAGGCCGCACTCAGAGGAAGGCTTTAAGCCACTTTGTCAGGTCAACCATCCCTTTTGTCGACCACCTTGTCTGTTCGATCGTTATCAACCAGAGTGCTCACTCCGATGCTTATTTATATTCTTGCCACATTCAATGTTCTGACAGGCGGTATACCTTCACATTAATAGCGCATGCCACCCTAGTACAATTTTTGCTACCAACTCTGCCACTAACTTTAGCAAAAAGGCGCACCACCAGAGCACTGTTCATCTTGGAAACCAGGAGATAATACCATTTGAAATAGTATCGGGATTGGAAATAATCAACAATCCCCAGATAAGGACAAGAGCTCTCTACACTTTATAGGAGCATTTTAGACATATCATCCACCAGGAGAAGGTTATAAATACCTTATTGCCAGCTACACTCCAAGTAATGCCATATACACTGTACACTCTTACTCTTCTGTTCGATTACCTCCTTTCAACCAGAACTAATTTAAGTATCGAAGTGCCTTTGCCAGGCACCTCAGTTAGTTTAATGTTTGTTGTTCGTTGCAGATCTCAAACCTCGAAGAATATCGCTATTGGATTGTTCGACCTTCCTGATCGAATCAGTCCAAACACAACCCTATTTACTATATACGACTTTCAACCTCATCAATTCACTTTATTAGTATTCATATAATTCCTTAATGTATTACATATCATGATTATCATTTTTTTATTTTATAATCTATAATATATATTGCACCGACAATTAAATCACTTAAATAATACCTAAAATAGTAGCATAAAATTCTTTTTTTTTTCCTCTACAAAGAACATTGTCGTTGTAACATGTATTATGCTTATTATAGTGCTACGCTAATAATTTCACCTGCTTGTATATAGTCAAATAATTATCAAATTAATCTTGATTAGAGATTTTTTATCATGAACTTAAATAAATGTAAAAAATTGTTCTACTTTAAGTTGTATGAGCAAGATCAAAGGGGGAAAAAGGAAAAAGGAAAAAGCAAAGAGATTCCCGCACACTTTCTTAATTGGGCCCACGCATAAGTATAGCTAATCATGCAAAAGCTTCGGATTATGAAACACAATTATGTCTAAATCAACTGAGATTTGCAAGAAAAAAACCTTTCCCCTAATGTCTGAACATGTCTAATCACGTTTGAAGAAAGAAACATGTCCTTTGGGAAATGGTGTACATAATGACGTCATTAACTATTTTTAAGTTTTCGCGCCATTTTAGTATGCGGTCAAAGAGAAAGAAAAGGAGGGGCTGGAGAGTGGAGGCATAATTGGCGGTTTTATTTTACCAATTAAAAATATATACACACACAAACATATACTACTTTGTTTTTCTCTGTTTTGTGACCCTTCACCGCTCCAAGGGTTGCTAGAAAATCTTTTCAGTTTTATTGTTACATTATTGGTGCAACTCCAACGCCAACTCCAACTCCAGCTCCACCGACAGCAACAGCAACGTAGAATTCAAGTTAAAATTAAATGCGGGGCCCACGTTCGGTGGTGGTATCCTTGCCGTACTAATTGGCGGGAAGATGAGGTATTTACTGCTCACCCGCGAGAGCCAAATCCCATTTTTACTAAAAAAGTGTCAACCGTCGCGACGGCCAAAAACGACAGCCGTCGTGGGATTGGTGGCGGTGGAATTATTGTAGTTAATGCGGAACACGTCTTTTGTTCGAAGCGCATTAAAAAATTGGCAGCCAACATGAGGGCATCACAAAATCGTTAAACAGGTACTGCAGGGAACGTGGCGTGCTCACATTCAAGGCGCATTTAATTCATCAATTACATGCCTATTTTCGATTTCCGGCTTATTCACCCGCGGAAAAAATCACGCCAAGGGACAATTGCCAATTTGTTCTCCATGAACCAACCGTGAATGAATTTTAAATTTAACTCACTTTAAAAATTAATTTAAAAAATAAATATTGTTCAATACTATGTATAACTTATGTGAGAATTTAGCACACTTCGCACATGTTCATTTAGGAATAAATATATAGAACAAGTAATAAATGACTCGACAACACTACATAACCCAACACAAAAAATGAATAGTTTCGATATCATATCAAAGAACGGTATTAATGTTTCACATCGGTGAAATAAATAAATTATGATCTATATATATGGTCTTATACAATTCTCACTTCATGAGCTAGTTTTTGGGGTTCAGTTAGACCCATGGTCCATTCTTTGACGTGGTATCAGAATCATACATTTTCGGTGTTTGGTTACTAATATTATTGGACCGCCTATTTCATGTTATTCCACACTCCAAATATTCATTTTTGAGCATATGCAATATGTGCTAGTTTCTCATATTGGTAAAATATATAAGTTGTGGTCTTTATATATGATATTAATCAATTCTTACTTTTTGAACTAATTTTTGAGATTGAATTAGACCAATGATATATTTTTCAACATAATATTAGAGTAATGATACAAATAAAAATTAAATTAAATTAAATTATAAGAATTATTCAATGACATATATGCATATCATTATTCATAAATGTAACCGATACGACAATCTAACATACACTAATTTAAAAAATCTACGGTGAAATCAAGCGAATTCCCCTTGATGAGTGAGATTCATTTTGTAGGCGACGTGTGGCGGTGGCGGTGGCGGTGGCGCCGCCAAGACAGGAAGACGACAAGGGAACGTGTTTGATGAAAGGCATGCACGTGATTGTCAGAAGAAAAGGGGCCCCATGTTTGGACCAAACCAATTTAACGAGTCGTGCTTGTGCGTGTCGACATTTAGCCGCATATTTTAAGTTGAAAATCCTATAAGAGAAGCAGAACAAACATGAAATCCGATTATAGGTTGTGTCGTTCCACGATTCTTTTATGACTTTCCGGTAATGCTCTTGAAGTTGTTGCCCAGATGGAGTACTGAGTATTTTGCACGCACAAGCATGAAATTTCAACATACCCTTAATATGTCTTCACAATATAATAATGTGATCTAAAACTAAGAGTAATAATTGACAGATTAGGATTTGTAATCGTATTAATATGTGTAAGTGTTGTTCAAATTAATATATAACTACAAATTTGTATATTACGTATTCTTTTTTGTTATGTCATATTACCATTTGTAATGTCAAAATTTCAAGTTTTAAAAGATTTTCAATGCCTCTTCATTATCAGATATGCATGTTATATCATAAATTCATTGATATGGCAAATTAATTCCTTAAAGGAAAAAAAACTAGAAACAAATTAGAAAGGTCCAATTAATTAAATAATAAAAAAATAAGAAGCCTAGAGAACCCAATTAAAGAAAAGAATCTAAACCTAACCTATTAAAATTAAAGAAATACTATAATACTAAGTCGTAATATGAAAATCATTTGCAAAAAATCGAGAGCTCAAACTCTTTGCATTATATTTCAAAGAAAAGAACTCAAAAGAACTTGCTAAATTTTGAAAAGGAGCCTAGCTCCATTTTCGAGCAACGTCATCTTAGCACCATATGTGGAAACTCTTATCGAAGAAAAAGGGATGCTCAGAATGCAAATGAGATGCAGAGTTCAAACTCCAAGTGTTTCAATAGTACCTCAACTTGATGAAGCAAAGTGTGGCCAATGGAGGCATCTCCTCCGTTAGCAATGAACTGGGTCATAGATACCGAAGACCTCTCCAAGTCAAAGTCCCAAGGCCGAAAGAGGGAGCTTGAGGACTTAATTTTGGAGCCAAAGAAGAGCTCAAAACAATAGAATCATCCCAAGCAACCCTCTAAAAGCAGTAAGATCGAAGCCGTCCTAGACTTAGACTTCAAAAAGGAGTTGATACACTTCTTGGAGAAGAATCACAACATCTTTAGATAGAGCATGATGGACTTGTGAGGAATCACCCTTAATGTCATTATATACCATTTCAGGGTGGACTTAGATGCATAATCAGTGAAATAGAAGAGGAAGAAACTTTAGAGCATAGCAAAACCAGAAAATCAAGTAAGAGGTAGATAAGCTATTGGAGGCAAAGTGCATCAAAAACTAGTCAAATATTCTGAATAGCTAGCCAACCTAGTACTAGTACCTAAATCCAATGGGAATGGAGAATGTGCATCGATTTCATCAACATGGTTAAAGCTTGCTTGAAGAACCCATTCTTGCTCCCACGAATAGATGTAGAATGTGAGATGCTAACCTTCCTTGATGTATATTATGGGAACAATCAGATTTGTTTGGCCCCGAAGGATCAAGAAAAGATGAGTTATACAACAATCCATCACGTATACTACTACAATGTGATGTCTTTTGGGCTTAAAAATCCAAGCACTACATATTAGAGATTAGTGAACCACATGTTTGAGGATTTGATTGGGAGAAATATAGAAATATACATTGATGACATGCTAGTGAAGAGCTATGGGTAAGAGACCTCTTACGCATCAAGGAAAGTGTTTCAACATCTCAAGGAGATACAATTTGCTACCTTGCCAGACAAAATGTGCTTTCTACATACGTGGAGGAAAATTCTTAGAATATATAGTATCACGACACATGATCAAAGCTATAAAAGCAAGGTAGCGCTCCAAATGCTACCTTAACATAATATCAAGGAGATGCAAATGCTTGTCAAACGCCTAATCGCTATGTATCACTTTATTTCCCATTTCACAAAGAAGCGATTGCTATTCTTCAAGATCCTAAGAGAAATCAAGGCCTTTAAATGGACCATAGAGTGCGAAAGGGCTTTCCAGCACTTAAAGGAATGTTTAACGTCACCCTCATTACTGAGAAAGCTAAGGATAGACAAACTACTACTATACATGTAACTATCTGCCACCAAAGTTGCAATTAGTGTCGCCCTAGTATGAGAGCTCCTTTTTAGTAGAAAAAGGAGCACCAACTAGTGTACTACGTCACACCTCTTACAAGGCTTGGAGGTGAGGTATTCTCACATCAAGAAATTGGCCCCCACAATATGATTGCAGCTTACTTTCAAGCTCACTAAATGATAATGTTCACCAACTACTTACTGAAGAAGATACCTAATAGTCCAGAGGCTTCTACAAAATTAGTCGAATAGGCTATAGAGTTAAGTCACTATGAGATTGAGTGCCACTTTCGATCCGCCATCAAGGCCAAGTACTTGCCAATTCCCCTATAGAAGGCAGGAAAGATGACATCAAAAACTCTCTTCTAACTTGAACGCTCTAAGTGAATAGCTTATCCATCAATTTTACCAGTGGAGTAGGAATAGTTGTTGGAAGCCCCTAAGGAAACAAACTGGAATATATGGTGAGATTTAACTTGTAAGCCTCCATTAACAAAGTTAAGTACGATGAAGTTAGCTTATGCAACTATAGAATAACATCAATAAGTGCATAGTAACTCCTAACTAGTGGTGAACCTAGTCACTGGGAATTAAAAGCTAAAGAGAACAAAAGTACCTCGGTCAATTAGAAGTGAACAACTAAATGGTTGAGAGCTTTACTCTCATTTGGGTTTTGCACGAAGAAAATTCAAATGCTAACTAATTAGCCAAAATTACTAGTATCTTGGTGGTCATGAAAAGTTTTCAAATCACCTTCTTAACTCTGGATGCCCCAAATTAAGAAATTCATGAAAGCACTACCTATTCATTCCATGAGGTGACAGGCATTAAGGACAACACTATGATATGGATAAACCATATCATAAGATACTTATAAGATGGTGACCCCCCAAATGACCTAAAGAAAGCTCAACAAGTGCAAATACGAGTAGCCAGATTTGTGCTACTAGATGAATACTTATATAAACATAGCCTCTCCTAAACAAATGTAAAGCTTATGCTGCCTATTGGGGCAAAGTATCTGCTTAGGTGTATAAAAGCCTTTCTAGAAACCATTTGAGTTAGATCCTCAGCAACTAAAACTCTCTGACATGAATACTTTTTGCTGACTATACTGAAAGACATCTAGATAATAGTAAGGAGCTGCAAGCTTTGTTAAGAGCATGCCCTTCTAAATCACCAACCTAGCACACGCCTACAACTTGTCAACAACCTTGGTCCCTTTGCACAATAGAGAATGGACATTATGGGACTTTATCTTCAATCCACCATCCAAAGAAAATTTCTCATAGTTGTAACTAATACTTCCCTAAATGGGTAAAAGTAGAACTTTTGCACACATATCAGTAAAAATGGTAATAATATTCCTACAGAGAAATAATTTCTACAAATTTAAATACCCTAAGTGCTAGTATTTAATAACAAAACTCAGTTCACTAGAGTTAAACTTTGAGAATGGTGCTAAAAACTCTCCATCAAATAGTTCTTTCCATCTGTAGACAACCTATAAGCTACTAACTACAAGCTTAATTTACAAATAGGACTATTCTCCAATATCTCGATATGCAACTAATAGATACCAAAGAAGTATAGATGGATGACCTTTCTTTTGTACTATGGTGTACCAAACTACTCCCTGACTATCTACCAGATAGTTACTGTTCAACTTGATATATGGAACATAAGTAATTTTGCCAGCTGAAGTAGGAGAAATTAGCTGGAGAGTGGAGAACTATGACGCTATCTAAAATTCACAAAAGTTGAAAGCCAACCTTGGCCTACTCTCTAGAAAGAGAGAAGCAACATACCTCTACATAGAAATGCATAAAACAAAGACAGCCAAGCATATAATGCTAAGGTACACTCAAGGGATTTTTAGATTAGTGACCTAGTGATGACGAAAGCTAAAGCTTCAGGACCACTTAGCATACTTGAGGCCAAATGGGAAAATCCTTACAAGATAGTAGACATTGTTAATCTTAGCATGTACAAGTTGTAAACAATAGAAGGAAAATAAGTGCCTAAATTTTAGAATATCTCCAACTCAAAGAAAATTTATACCAAAAAGTCGGATAATCTTAGTGTGCTTGCTTCTTACAATGATTCTTTTAGAAGTCTGAGTTTTCAATAGTAATTATCCATTACTTGACTATTCCTAAATAAAAGATTATCTTTAATAATAGATGGTACCTACCTCCTTATTAATTTTCCCATTTTAATGAAAATGTTTTGACCATCTCCATGATCTTGTTTGCTCATTGGATGAATTATAACTTATGTAAGATAGCACCTTACGTGGTAAGACCCTTGAAGCATGCACTTCAATCAATGCACAATGAAAATTTTGAATCAACATCAGCTCAACATTAACTCAATGTAAGCCAACCAAAAGCTCCCTAAGGGGTACATGGTCTCTAGTGTAAGCCCACTATCCCCTAAAGGATATGTGGCTATTTCATATAATCTGACTATAAGGCCTGCCACTATGTGGTATGTTGCCATCTCATCTAAGCTACTATAAGGTCCACTAGAGGTACATGGCCATCTTGGCATAAGTCTACTATAAAGCGCCCTATGGGGTACGTGGCCACCTTGCCAAAGGCCATTATCAATCCCTTTAGAAGGTATGTGGTCAACTCATCAAACTATACTTGATCATCCGAATGTGTAAACAAAGTTGGACAAAGAAAACCTCCTCATATAAGAGGGGTCAATTTTAGTAACACTTGAGTGTATGAAGAATGTCTAACCAACACTTGGCCTTCTAAACAAAAAATAAGATTCTACTCCATTTCCAAAAAAGGAAACATAAAAATACAATCACAACCGTCCAAGCCACACCAGTTGCAGCAGCTCATGAGGTAAGCACTTGGGGGGCTACATCAAGTGAATGCCTGGCCATTAATGGCTTTGTCGAGAACTCTTCAGTGGCAACACTCCCACCACTACCTCCTATCACAACTATGGGCTCCAACTTGGTTTTGGACTCTGATTTCAACTTATTTTCGGTATCCAACATTCCACTTTCAAGACCAAACGCGACTTACTCTCAACTTGATGCTCCCCAAGAAAGTTTTATTAAGTCTATTTCACTCCCTTATTGTGACAAAGTTCACTCCCTACAATTACACACCTGCCAAAATTAATTTGTCTAAGTCTTTAGATGAATGCAAAGGCCCCAGCATGACATCTTGTAAAAACAACCAACCAAGGATCAATCTTCTACTTATTCAAAAGCTGAGTTATTCTGGATTCTTGTAATAGAAAATAAAATAAAATAAAATAAAATAAAATAAATAATTTACCAAGATTTAATAAAATTAATCAAATAAGGCAAGGTAAAATTAAAAATTGAACTCATGTTATACTTTCAATATGAAAATAAATTTTCAAATTAAAAGCAAGGGGCTTGATGATAATAACAGAATAAGACTCCAATGGTAAAAATGTAAAAATTAAATGAAAGAGACTAATTAATAAATAATAAATAAAGTAAAAGGTTAGTAAGCGCAATTAATTAAACTCACCAAAATAGACATCCAAACCCTAATAGATCGAAGCCCACCAAACTCTTCATCACTATAAATACTAACTTCCAAAGTCAAAAGGGGTCATGAAAAATCTCTCATAAAAATTCTAGAGCTCTAACTCTACATGAAAGTTTTCTGAAGCAAGAAATCTTTAAATTTCATTGACTTTTGGAAAAGATCCTAACTCCATTACGAAGCATGATCAAATGGAAAAGTGGCTAAATAAGAATATAGTGTCTTTATCCTAACTATTGAATAAAAATTATTTTAGTTGTTAAATATTTATTTGGTAGTTAATAAAAATCAAATTGTTAATGAAGAAAATACATTATATTTAATTTTGAATTAATTTTGTTACTTTCTAAACAAACCTTAGGATCATTTTGGATAAGGAGGGCCCGCGAGCAACAATCAAAATTAAATTACAAATCGAGTTAAGAATAATTCAACTATTAATAAAATCCCACTTCCTATATATAATATTACTAATCAAAATATCAAATTAAGTGATTTAAGGACAACATCTACCAACTTTTATTTCCATACAAATTATAGTTTTCCAAAATTATATCTAATCAATTCAAGTAATTTAAGAATATTAATTTGTAATAATTTAATATTTCCTCATTTGCCTAATTAAATAAATTTGAAGTTTGAAAAGTTATTAAAAGCATGCTTGAATATCCACTAATGACACTACATTTAAGGAATAAAAATCCTCCACTGATGTTAAAAATTTATAGTTTTAATTTAGCCAAACTCAAAATAAATATTCTTATAAGTATATTGATTTTTTAAGGACAATGCATAATTAATATATTGTGCTTCCAATGTATAAGGTTATCAATCGATAGCTAATAATTTATGTTGTTTATTATCTAAACAATTACATATGATATGAAAATTTATTATTAGAATGTGTAGCCACAACTACAAAATTAATTTTATAGTAATTTTGTTGATAGTGAATACCCAATTTTTTTTGTAGTAATCTATGAGTAACCAATCAATTGACTTTTATAATAAAAAATATTAAAAATTAAAATTTGGTCAAAAATATATAATTTAGGTTAAATACCTATTTTCTTCATTATATATTGTAAATATGAAATATCTACTCTTTTCTTTTGATAGATGATATATGATATTTAATTGGTGATGATAAGATCAGTTTATTTGTAGATTAGGCTCAAGCCCAATATAGTTGATGTGAATATGAGTCGAGTGGAGTGTTTAGATGAAGTCGAGTTGAGTTCATACAACCAATAGCAAACATTAGGCTTGTCGATGGGTCCTCAGTTAAGACACTCCGATGTCCAAATCAGTATCTAATTGACCAAATAAGAGAGCAACAGAGTGAGGGCTTAAGTGATAATGAACATACCTTATTGAAAGACCACAATGGGCTATTTATAATCTCTCTTGAAAGATTAAAAGGTCTGTGATGCCCTTGCTCATGCAGAGAGGGATCTTATCCTTGTTTAAAGACTTTTAGGTTTTCTTCTTCCTACAACATCTTTTAGGCAGCACCTTCTCCTTCTTCTCAAGACATGGAGAAAATCTCTGCATTTAATATGGAGACAGACTGGTGGTATAGTAGAGGTATACTTCATAAATATGGAGGTGCTCCACCTGTCAACACATTTAATGTAGTAGAGTGGTGGTTGCAGTGCATTTAATGTGACAGTGAACAGCTTCAAGTTTTACCAATCGACCTCCTGAGGTTGAGATGTTTCTTGTTTGTGAGTCATCTTGCCACACTTTGGTTAAGATAAGGGGTGCTCTTAGGCCTAAAGGCCTTTTTAGCTAAGGGCCCCAACAATCATTCTTGAGCGGATCAACCAAACTCTGGTCAATTATCTTGTTGTTGCCAATTGAGTTAAGTGGAATAGCACAATAAGGTTTTGGGTCTGGTCGACTACCTGGTCAATTGTCAATCCCATACTATGAGTCCTCCCCACTCTCGAGTCCTAATTGAGTTACTCAATGAGAAGGAATATGAAGTAGTTGGCTTAGAAAATTGACTCGATCACTGATCCAACACATTTATCCTCTTTAAATTTCAAACCTTGACCAAGGTTTCTGCACATTTATTACGTTAGTCACATTAGGCAATGTAATTCATTAGCCAACAGTTGTGTAATGAGTAGCCGATAACTAGTTATTTTAATCGGTTGACTTACCCTGTGGACAAAGGTTATAAATAGGGGAGTGAAAATTTTTATTTACCACTTTAACTGCCATCTTGAGAGGTCGAGCTTTGCAAGTTTATTGCAATCTTCTATTCTTCTTATTAGTGTTGTAAGTTCTCTTCCATCTCTCATAATCTTAATTTTTTTACTTTTGACCAATTTTTATAGCAAAGATGCTTAGAGTTTTTAGGAAGGGTGGTGGTAGAGAAAGTGATTCCGAGGAGACACAATTGGAAGCAAATTTGACTAGGAGGATAAAGGACTCGACTTGTAAGACTAGTGAGTCTTCTAGTGATGGTTCTAGCTCTTTTAACAATTTGAGTGATACAAAGGTTGATGTCAGGGGGAGCTAGGCCAAGTTGACCTCTTATGTCCCGAGGTTGGTTGTTTACAACTAATCACTATTGTGATATAAGGTCTGAAATTAAGGATAGTGATCTTGAGTTGATTAGGCAACTACATCATATTCCACTAGAGCTCGAATTATTGCTCTTGAGCTTTGTGATAAGATGCATTGACCTCCAACAAGTTGTATAACTATCTTTGAAGTTCTAAAGTGTGGGTTAGGTTTTCGATAGTGTAGCTTAGTCAACCTGCTTACAGGTCTTCATATCTACATTAGTAAATTATTTCCTAACTATTTTTTGACTCTATATAGCTTTGTTATTTTGATGTTGATATAGACCAACCTCATCTTTCATAAATTTTAGTAACCTCTTCCACCGTTTGATGTCCCTAAAGTCAGGTAGTACTAAGGAGTTTAGCTTTTATTACCTTACTGCACACCCTTGTCTAAAAATACTAATATCCCCCTTTTCCTAGCATGGCCAGAATTGGAAAAAATGTTATTTTTTTATTTGAGCTCTAGGTGGGCATGGGTTCAATATCACTATGGGTGGTTGAGGGGATGAGTCGAGATGTCTGGGAATGAGAACATTATCTGAAATAACACATTTATTCAAAATTTGGTTAAATTTAGAGAAATAAAGGCATCAGGGTACACCGAGGAGAAGAATTTGGCGTTAGAAGGCTTGTTACCTGCTTTGTTGGACATGTCAGCCAATGCTTGACTAAGTAGACACACTTTAGTTGTGTTACTCTTGTTGATTTCCTTTTCTCTTTTTGGTTTGTAGTTTCTGGTAGATAACTTACTTTTGTATGTTTTTAGATTGAGTCGGAATAATGAACCTTACGCACCAACAAGTAATGGCTCACCAGCAAAAGGTGCAGGAGCGCCGACAAGTGGCTACTTGTCGAGAGGTTATATCTCAGGCTACATCTCAAGGCATTGCCTTCAGCAACCCTTGTTGACTATATCACCCCTTACTCAGCCCGTTGTCATGAAGGCTATGAGCCCAGCTTCTCAATAGAAAAGAAAAGCTATCAATGAGTAACCTTTTCTTCCAAAGAGAACTACTATGAAAAAAGGTAAAAAGAAGGCCACCAATGCCTCTCTGTTCAAGTCTCGACCAGACGATGAATTTTTTACTTTTTCAGTTTTCTTGAGCTTGAGGTTCGGCCCAATGGGGGGTTTAAAATACACCATCGATGATAAAAATAGGGTTGGCTAGAGTAGCCTCTTGAAGGTGTTAACTGTTGGCATATTTTTATCCAACCAAAAAAAAAAAAAATACTGGAGCTCAAGTAGCTGGAGGCTCTTAAAGTGTTTGTATACCACGCGAACATGGTAAGTTTATGGTCAAGTTTGCTTATTTTTAAAACTAATCATTTACATTCAATTGATCAACTAAACTTTCTCTTATCACAGGTTAGACAATTAGGCTAAAACTTCTATTGAAGGGCTAAACTAGCCCTGGCCAACTAGGAGGAGTTTCAAAAAGAGCAAGAGCAGACTAAAATAACCAAAACTCAAATTGAGTCATTGTAGTCGAGAATCAGCGAGCAGACCAAACAGGTTGAGAAAAATGATATGGAGCCGCTAGATGTTGTGACTAAAAAGTGTTGCTTGGATGAGCTACTGAGGAAGGCGAGGTTGGAGGCGAAAGCAACCTATAATTCTAGTTGAGCACTAGGATATAATAACGCTACTTGATATGCCCGAGATAAGTTCTTCAAAGCACTGCCGAGCATTTGGAAGGAGGCAATTCAATAATTTACACTGTGCCCAACATTTCAAGATGCTAGCATTGTCTTTCCTATCGATAACGTGAAAGAGGCCTTCAAAAAGACTGTGAAATAGCTTGAAGTTTTAGACTACCAGTTTTGACCAAAAGACAAGGCTTGTCTACATGTGCTTCAAAATGAGTGGCTCAAGGACTATGATAATACTATGCTTATTGTGGAGAATGTTCTTGCTGAGGAGGCTAAAACTCAAGTCTACCTAATTGCGGTCGAGGTGGGGAAGTTGTACGCTTTTGTGATTAATTTTACCTTCGACATCAAAGATGACAATGTTAATGTTGGAGCTTATTTTTCTATCATTAGTCGAACATTCCTAATAGGAGAGGTTGGTCATTCTTGACCTGCATGTGCCACCTAACAAGTAATAGAGCAAGAGGTCAAAGATCTTCCAATAGTTTTACAAGTTAACTTTGGCGATGAGCTCGACATAGTGGTTGATGAGGTGGCTGCCACTCGAGATTGTGGAAAAGTAAGGGCGAGCTCAAGTTGAAGCTATTATGTCCTCTAGTTAATGTTGTTGTTTCATTAAACTCAATTCGCCATGTGAGCATGTGTCAAACAGTTTGATGTAATCTTGTAATTTGAATGTTTTCACTTTATAATATCAAGTTTTTGATCATTCATTTTCAACTTGCTTTTTATGTCACTTCTGCTTTGACTTGTTGAATCACCCTTAAATGAATGAAGAAATAATTTATCTCCATTTAACTCGTTAATTAGTGTGGTCTTTTTATACGAAGGAACACACAACATTTAATCAATTGAGGATTCCTTAATATTAATTGGTTCAATACCAAGTCAATGGTCGACTATGAAGTTGATTGTAAATAAGTAAATAAACGAGTAAGTTTGGGGACTTTGATGTCAATGTGATTTTTTTGAAATTGGTTGATTCGAGATAACTTTATAATCGAATGCGGGCTCGACTTGAAATACCATTATGATTAAATGAATAAGCTAGAACCTATGGTTGATTATGAGTTAACTTTATCGGATTGAATTCAAGTTACCATGCAATCTTTATGTTGTGACACGTGCATTCGTTGGGTGACTTAAAGATGATGGTTGAATACAGGGTTGAATTTAAACAATTCTATTGTTTATTAAATGATTAGGCTAGAAGCCTTAGTCACGGTTTGGAACCTAAATTGTGGTCGACTATGGGGTCAACTTTAAATGATTAGGCTAGAAACCATGGTTGCAATTGAGAACAAGTAGCTAATTGAATTTAAATCAACTTTATTAGAATTTGGAAACACATTACAAAAGAGTTGAATTGAGACCCAAGTCTCTTCATACATAAAATTTTTTCAAATTTACCACATTCTATGGTTGAGGGAACTCACATCGATCTATATCCACTAGTCGACAAGAGTTGTGTTCTGCCACTTTGATTACTGAGTAGGGGCTCCCCATTTTGGGTCAAGTTTTCCCACATTCTTTGAAACTTAAAGTTAAAGACAAAGTCTCCCACCTGAAAATTTCTTGGTCGAACTCTTTTATTGTAGTGATGGGCCATCTTTGACTTATACCTTCGCATTGTTGTGTACGCCTGCTAACACAACTTATTAATTATTTTGATGTCAAACTCTCTTTCAAATTTATTCCTGATCAAGTTGTAATAAATTAGCTGAGTTGTGTGTTGTATCAACTCTGCTAAGACTACTGCTTCTGATCCATAGATGAGACTATAAGGACAATGGTCCATGGAAGTTCTAGGAATGGTTTTGTATGCCAATAGAACCCTAAGGAGATCATCTGTCCAACTTGCTTTCGACCCTTCAAATTGAGTCTTAATGTGGCCCAGAACAGTTCTATTTATAACTTTAGTTTGGCCGTTTGCCTAAGAGTTCTCGATCGAGATGAAGTGTTGCTGAATCCCTAAACTTTCACACAAGTTCCTTGTGTTTCTGCTTTGGAATTGTATTCCATTGTCTAATATCAACACCTGTGGTAGATCGAAGCGACAACTGATGTTTTTCCATAAAAAGCTTATAATGGCCGTATCGATTATCTTTGGGACCACTTCTGCCTTGACCCATTTTGTGAAATATTCAACCTCCATAATCATGTACTTTCTTTGACCCATTATTTTTGGAAAAGAACCAACTATGTCTATTCCCCACTAATTGAAAGGCCGCATGATTTGAATTGGCACGAGCATTGATACAACCTTATAAGAGATGTTGGAGTAGACCTGGCAGGATGGGCATTTTCTATCGAAGTCAACTGCATCTTTTAGTAAGTTTGGCCAAAAATATCCATGTCTGATGAACTTGCAGTCCAATACTTGTCCTCTCAAGTGATTACCACAATTACCTGAGTAGATTTCCTGCAAGACCTCCATGCCCTATTATGATGTCAAACATCTTAATAGAGGCCCAAAAAGAGATCTCCTATATAGTTGACCATACTCATCGAGGGCAAATTTAGCTAATCTACCTCTGAGTCTACACACTTCTCTTTTATCCTTCAATACTTTTTCTTCCCTTAGGCAGGCTTTGATTTCGTCCTATTAGAATGGAGCTGATTCATGGATTTGTCCAACTGGGTTTTAGTCAAGACCATCTATAGAGGGTTTGCCAAAGACTAAAAATGTGATGGTTCTATCTCTGGTACTCTTCATTGAGCTAGCAAATTTAGATAGGGCATTTGCCTTTTCATTTTTTGATCTTGAGACTTGGCTGAGGGTGAACTTCTTAAATTACTATTACATCTTTTGGACCTTAGTGAGATACTTACTTATTGTGGTCTCATTCGATTCAAAGTTTTCCTCAAATAGTTCCACAACCAACTAAGAAACTGTAATGGCTGATAGCTACTTAACTCTTCTATCAATAGTCATTTTCATACCTACAAAGATGGCCTCATACTCAAATTCATTATTGGTGATAGGGTAGTCAAGTTTTATGGCAAAGTTATGCTCTTTAGCCGGGGTGAAATGTAGGGAAATGCCTATCCCTCCCCCTATAGAAGTTGATGAGCCATTGACATGTAGGGTCTAAATAGGTGAATCTTGGTTGACTTCTTCAGGCAGGTTGAGATGTTATGCTATGAAGTTTACTAATACTTCGGTTTTTATGGCAATTCAGGGCTAAAAGGTGGTATCAATTTCTCCTAATTTAATAGCCCATTTGGTTAATCTTCCCACTATGTTTAGTTTTGACAGTACTTGTTTCAACAGTTGTTTCATCAAGACAATAAAAGCATGGGATTGAAAGTAAGGTCTCTACTTCTTGGCTATTATGACTAAAGCAAGAGCAAACTTTTCAATCTCCAAATAATTATGTTCTGGACCTTACAATACTTTGTTACTATAATATACTAGTCTGTGAATGCCATGCCTAGTCAAGACTAGGATAGAGCTGATTGTTGCTGATGAGATCGCAAGATAAATATACAAAACCTCCCTGACCTCTGACTTGGCAAGCATCGGGGGTTTTGACAAATACTACTTTAATTCAACCAGAGCTTGGTCACATTGTTCCGTCTATTGAAACTTTTTGGCATTGCTAAGGATTTTGAAAAATGGCAAGCTTTTATCTACTAGTTAGGGCGATAAATTGACACAGAGATATGATCCTTCCGACCAACCTTTAGACATCCCTAACTGTTCAAGGTAATGAGATGTCTAAAATTGCTTGAATCTTTTATAGGTTTGTCTCGACACCCTTTAGCTAACTATGTATCCTAAAAATTTTCCTCTTCTTACCCCAAATATGCACTTGTTAGGATTGAGTTTCATGCCAAATGCTCTTAATATTGAGAAGGTATGGTTGAGTTCAGCTAAATAATTATGTTTTGTTTCTTTTTTGATGATCATGTCGTCAATGTAGACCTCTATGGTCTTCCTTATCTCATGTTTTAGCATAAAATTCACAAGTTTTAAACAGTTACACCTGTATTCTTGAGGCAGAAAGGCATGACCAAAAAATAGTATAAACCATTGGGTATCACAGAAGAGGTCTTATCCCTATCTTTATGAGCCATAAAGATTTGATAATAATCCTAAAATGCATCTATCATGCTCAAGATATCACAACCTATTATTGAATCAACTAGTAAATCTATTTGAAGAAATAGGTAAGGGTCTTCAAGATAAACTTTATTCTTACACATCCTTCACTTGCCCTTATTTTTAGGGACAAGAACTAAATTATGAAGCTACAATGTAGCATGTCTCTAAGAGTTTGTTGACAACTTCCTCGATGATCTGGCATCTTTTAACATTGAAGGTCCTGGTCTTTTGTTTGATTGGCCCGAATGAGGGTCCACATTCAGATGGTGGACGATGATGTTGAGGTTGATTCCTTGAAGATTAACAACTTTCCAAGCAAAAACATCAATGTTCTTTCTGAGGAAGTCAACCATCATACATTCTATGTTGTTTTCCTAATTAGTTCCAAACCTTGTAATCTTGTCGGGATTTCCAAGCTCAAGCTCTATAGTTTTAAATTCTCCCACCAGTTTGACCTTAGGTTTCTTTAGCTTTCTTTTCTTGCTTTGCTATTCCTCTTCAGGTACCATTATTGGGACATCCTCTAAAGGGTTTAGTTTGGTCGAGTCTTCTGCTCATTTGTCTCAACAAAGATGGTGTAGCATCATTAGGCCTCCTTCATATTAAATAGCAACTCTCCTATTCCAGTTGCTGCTAGAAACTTGACCTTCATGTGGTAGGTTGAAACAACTGGCCTGAAGTCATTCAACGTTGGTCTTCTAACTATGATATTGTAAGTAAACAGGGTATCGACCACTAAATAATTGACCATAAGTGTCCTTCTTTAGGGTTTTCACCAAATAAGGCAGATAAATTTATGGATCCTTTAGGAATGATCTCAAGCCCTCCAAATCCGACTAGGGGCATGCAAACTGGCTCAAACTTCAGCTTTCTCATATTTATCCTCTTCAAAGTTGACTAGAAAATTATGTTTGTTGAACTATCATTGTTGACCAGAATCTTTCTGACATTAAAGTTTGCATTTTCAATTAACATAAGATGGGGCAATCCCTCTTACTATTAGTTCATTGGTGCTCCATGTGTGAGAGATCAAAATTAGAAAAAGAGATGGGTTCTACACTAGCGGAGAGTTGAAAAACTGTTTCAACTAAGAAAGATTTAGTCGACTCCAATCTCCTATGGTTTTGCCTTCTGGCTATTTTGGAGTCTCCTCCAATTGGTCACTCTATAATAGTATTAATAACACCCTAGAGGGTGGACACTAATCATTAATTGGCTTCTTCCCTTTGACTTCTCTTTTTAGGTCGATCGACCTTTCTCTATGTGGAGTTTGGTTGGTCAAACCTATATCTTGCCTGGCTTTCTCTTCAATAAACTTTTTCAAATGTCCTTGTCAAATAGGCCTCTCAATCTCATCATATAGATTGAAGCAATCTTCAGTGTTATGCTCCTTCTATTTATGGAAGTGACAGTATTTCTTAAAGCTCTTCATGGCCCCAATTTTAGTTATCTTTTTAGGTTTTTTAGAAGGATATCATGCTAGATGGTGAACAGAACCTCCTTTCTTGCAGTATTCAATTAGGTGTAGTTGTGGAATCTCTTAATAGGGGATCAATGACTGTCCTTATGCTGCTTATCATCTTTCCCCTCGGTACCTTTTAGTCTCATCCCTTTCTAAAACGGCTCACCTTGTGTTCACCATTTTCTCCACTTACAAACTCTAAAACCCATAAAAGGTTCCATATGATTATGGTTAGATTAGTTTATTAGTAGATTGGGCTCTGGCCCAATATAGTCAACCTAAATATAAGTTAGGTGGAGTGTTAGATAAAGTCGGGTTGAATCCTGCAACCAATAACAAATGTTAGGCTTGCCGAGGGGCCCTCAACTAAAGCATTTCGATGCTTAAATTAGTATCTAATCGACCAGAAAATAGAGTAATAGAGTGAGGGCTTAAGTGATAATGAACATATCTTGTTGAAGGATTGCAATAGGGTATGTATAGTTTCTCTTGAAAGAATAAAAGGTTTGTGATGCCTTTGCTTATACAGAGAGGAATCTTTCAGGACTTTTAGGTCTGCTTCTTCCTGCAACATCCTCTAGGTGGTGCTTCCTCTTTCTTCTCAAGATATGGAGGTGATCTCTGTATTTAATGTAAAGTCAAACAAGTGGTATACGGGAGGCATGCTTCATAAATCTTGAGGTACACCGCCTGTCAACTCATTTAATGTGACAGAGGGGCGGTTGTGGGATATTCAATGCGATAGTGACTGGTGGTGGGGAACAACTTCAAGTTTCACCAATCAACCTCTTAGGGTCGAGATGTTTCTTGTTTGTGAGTCATCTTGCCACACTCTAGTCTGGATAATGCGACCTCTTAGGCAAGATGGCCTCTCTGGCTAAAGATCTCGACAATTATTTTCAAGTTGGTCGACCACACTCTAGTAAATTCTCTGGATGTTGTTAATTGAGCTGGCAAAATAGCACAATAAGGCTTTGAATCCGATCGATCACTTGGTCAACTATTAATAAGTTAGGCTTATTAGGCTATCTCATATCACTAATCAAGTCGTGTAACTTAGAATAAAAATAGTTTGTGTAACACAAATGATAGTTAGTATCTAAACTTATATCTGAATTGTTTGATTAATTTAAATATATTAATTTATAATTGATATATTTTAATTACATGTTATTTTATTTGTTAGACTAAATGAATCTTAAGCTTTGAACAACTATTAAAGACGTTTATGAATAGCGAACATGTTATATTTTTTTTCGAGGTATAAAAAAGTTTTGAAAACACAAAAGCTGTTATAAAAATGCATTTATAAAGAGAACATTCATAATTCTTTTTAGGGAATTAATAAAGAAATATAAGAGCAAAAACGTATTATAATTTGGTCTAAATAGATAGGATTAAGGTGAAATATCTCATTATAATATTATATAGATTAAGAATATTAATTTGTATAAACAATCATTTCCGCACAAATAATTATGGCTATATATATATATATATATATTTTCCTTCATAGATCAAGCTGTTAAACTAAGGTCAACATTTCCAAATAAAATTATACGACACCCGGTGGAAGTACTTAAAAATTTTCATATAATTATTATTTTATTAAATTTCTAGAAAATAAATTTATGTTGCAAAAGGCTACATGTCCAAAATCTTTAGTCTTTATATTCAACTCAGAATTCCTTTTTTTATTTTTAATTTTTAAATTTTTAAAAAAATAGAAAAATAAGTGAACTGGTGGCAAATTGGTCAAACCACTACTAGTTGAAATAGTTTTTTTACCTACTTTGGGTAGTTTTAACCGGTTCAATAGGTCCCCCAATATTTAAGCTTCAATCGGATCAAATTAACCTCCAATCACCAATTCAACGGTCCGAATGGCCGATCCAATCCACTAGTGAAAATATTGGTTCAATGTCTATGTGAACATGTTCGACTGATTATCCCATTATCCACGAGCATAACGACTATTTAATTGCACCTTTGGTTATTTACTATAACAATAATAATCATAATTAGAAAAATATTGGAAACCTTACTTCAATGCGGCGCCTACCATAAAATGAGTTGAAAGTTGTTCTATCGCCCTAATCATTCCCATTAAACAGTAAGATGGAAAGTTTATCCAAAATTCCCTCCAAAATAAGAAAAACGGTTGTCCCAGTTAAATACTAGCACATAATTATTTTCCCAAAACAAGATTAAGTTACTACTCGTCTAAAGAGGCAATTCTAGTGTTCTTAAATCGATCATATTCACTTAATATGCTAAGTGTGACCTACATTAGTAAAAATTTAATATTCATATAATCTTATATTTGTTGTTTATACTTCACTTTTTGAAATATTATCATAATAAGGCTATAATGACTAATATGTAAATTTTTTTTTTCCAAATGAGTATGGATGTGACCCTGCTTATGGGAACAAATGAATGAGAGATACTTTCTCGAATCCAAAAGTTTTGCACTAATTTAATTTGATTGTTGGACTTGTTTTTAGTCCACCTAAATATAAACTAATCTTCAATGACTCTCTCTCTCTCTCTCTCTCTATATATATATATATATATGTATATATGTTTAATAATTTTTTAACCAATCAAATTAAAAAGGTGTTTGATTAAACTTATTTAAAATATTTTATAAGTTCCTACATCTTATAAAATATTTTTGAAATTTATAAGATATTAGATCTTATTTTTAAAATAAATTATTAAAATGTTTGGATAAAATAAGATTTTGAAACTTGTAAGATGTTAATAATAGTAATTTTTTAATTAAAATGGTTGAAAATAAATGAACTTATTAAAATATTAAAAATAAGTTATGGTCTCTTTACTTTTTTTTAAAAGAGCTTATAAGCTTATAATATCTTATTTTAGAATTTTATAAGTTCTTTTATAAAAAAAAATTATCAAATACTTTTTATCAATTTATAATCTCTTAAACATCTTATAAAATGTTTTGTAGAGCTTATAAACTTACCCAAACGCCCTCTAAGTCCAATCAAATTTCAATTCTTATCAAACAAAAATTAATTGAATTTAATATATTATGCTCAATAAAGTGCATTCTAACAAACTTCCACCGATTGCTTTTAAGTTGAATATTGGGTGGCTTAGTTTATTTTTCTGGCATCAGCTATCAATTATGTAAAAATATCTAAAATATTTACGTCATCAATTACCATTATTCAACAATTTCTGTCAAATTAAATTAGAATAGTAATGATGGCATGAAAAAGGTATGATAAAGTAGTTGTTGCATTGAGTCCATTAATTGTGTAACTTGTAGTGGTGTGATATATTTTTTCTCTACATACGGTTAATTAATCAAATGACATTATTCTCATACTTATTTATAGAAGTGTAAGGTAAGTCGAGCTAGTTTATAAGTATCATGAATCGGCTTGATTATAGCTCAACTTGAGTTTGGCTATTTCGAACTCTAGCTCGAGCTTTTCCACGAGCTAACCTCGGTTTTGCTTTAGTTCACTTTTTTATATTTTTAAATATTTTTATATATTAATTAAATAATTAATATACATTAATAATTTAATTTTTTTCTAATTTTAAATAATTATCACATATTATTAAATAATTATAGTATATTAATAATTTAATATTTTATTTGATTTATAATTTTGGTGAGCTAAACTTGAGCTTGATTGGTATTAAGTTCGTGAGCTGGAGTTCGAGCTCTTTTTTCTTATTTTGAGCTCAAGCTTGAACTTGCAATTTTTGTCGGACTCGACTAGTTTATATTTACATGTTGTTTGATAAATTGAATTCTAAAATATATGGCCTTTTTCTCTTGGTATTTCCCAAAATATTTTCTAACTCCTAGGAATATTACAAAATGTGTATATGCTCTCCAATTCTTCTTCCAAAATATAAAATTTTAATACCCCAAAACCCTTACAATTCAATTACAAAATACCCTACCCCTTCATTTCTCGCTCTTCCTTTTACATCACTTACACACACACACATTTGCACACATACATTTATATATATGAAAACATTAAAATTTTATTAGTTAGAAAATTCTAAAACTTATATTTATAAATTTAATTAAACTAATTATCAAAAAAATTAATTAATGTGAGTAAATAATTTATTTACTAAATAACATATTGAATTAATTAATTAAACAATGTATTAATTATATTTAATATTTAATCTATTAATTAAATATTACATTTATTCATTTAATAAATAATTTAAGATGTAATTTGATATAATAAATAAATTAATCTTCTTCAAAAAAATTAATTTCTATTAAATATTAATCTTCATGCTTAATTTAATATTCTTCAAAAAAATTAATTTCTATTATATATTAATCTTCACACTTAATTTAAAATTATAATAAAAATTTAATTCTAGTATAATATTTATTTAATAATCTATTATGATTAATAATTAATATTAATAAAAATTAAAGTAATTATTGAGAAAATAAATTAAATATAAGTAAAAATTATTATTACTAAGTAATTTATTTATTAAATAATATATTAATTAAATAATAAATTAAAGTAATTAAATAACTTGTTATTTATACATTGATTCTGTTCCATATTTAAGGTATACTTAAATATTATGTTTATTTATTTAATAAATAATTTAAGATGATTTAATTTCATATAATATGCAATTATTTATTTTTTTTAATTTAATGAATCATTATTAAGTCTTATATATATATTATTTTATTTAAATAAATAATTAAGTTTTTCTTATACATAACTTGTAAAAAATAAATAGTTAAATAGTTTTGTTTAATTAATAAATAATAATTATGATATGAGATAATTCAACAAGCCCAACTTAATAAACTATCGACTCTAGAGAGAGTTTTTAAACCCACCTAACATCTAAAGTTCAACTACACTTTTGGGCCTAGTCACTCAACCATAACTACCTGGTCGAATGGATAGCTCTTGACCCTACCCGACAGGAGGCTTCAAGTTGCTTAGTCTGTTTAGCTCTCTCCCTAGTCAATCGCCTTGTCTAGTCGACCAGAGTGTTCATTCTGATGCCAAATCATCTTCTTGCCTCATTTAATGCTTTGATAGTCAGTGTGTCCCCACATTAATGACGCATGCTATCTCAATACTGCCTCTGCCACAAACTTTGTTAGAAGGTGCACCCCCAAAGTACTATTTACTCTAGAAAGCAGGAGATAATGTCACCTGAAATAGTACCGGGATGGAAAATGACTAACAACTCTCAGAAAAAGGACAAGAGCCCTCTACACTTAATATGGGCATTTTGGACATATCACCCACATAGAGAAGGCTATAAATACCCCATTGTTGGCCAACCTCTAGGTATGCCATATATACTATATGCTCTTACTCTGATAGTCGATAATTTCATTCGACTAGTATTAACTTGAGCGTCAAAGTGCTTTAATCGGGGGCATATCGGCTAGTTTGATATTTGCTATTGGTTACAGATCTCAACTTACAGAAGATCTTATTGTTGAATAATTTGAACGCTTTGGTCGAAGTAGCCCAAATACAACCCAACTCACTAAAAACAGTTTTCAACCTCATTAAGTTGGTTTATAATTAATTTATAATAAATTTTTATATAAGTCGATGTTAATAATTATGGTATAATTATAATATTAGTCAGTTTTTTATAATTAAACTACAATTATGATTCACAAATAATTAATATTTATTAATAAATATTTTCTTCCAAATTATACATTACTTGCTAATGTTAAATTTATGAAAATATAAATATCAAAACAAATCACTATTTGAATTAATTTTATATCATTTTATTACAACTAAATATCAATCATTACATATACACACATACACATTATCCAATTATAAATATATATACATATATTACATAAAAAAAATTAATTTCATCCAACAAATTTAATAAAACTGCAACTGATTTGACATCAATAGCAAAGTTTGTTTCTCTAAAAAATATAAAAAAACAAACAACTTATTTTTAAATTATTTTTTTATATTTTTCCAAAAAAAGAAAAACAATAACATTCGGTACATTTTACAAATTTTCTCTCAAAAGTTCATTATTTCAAAATATTTTCTAAAAATTGCTCAAAATAAAAAAAAGCCCTATATTTTTAAATAATACAAACATATATTCCTTCTCAAAAAATAATAAATGTTTCTTATTTGCATCGAAATTAACAAAAAGCTGGGGAGGACAAGCACAGAAGAAAGAAAAAAGATTAAAAAATGGAGTTCGATATAGGCGAGTGTTTTGATTCGCGAACAAGAAGAAAAATCCTGAATGAGAGCGACAGTTGACGACAAAAAAAGGTACTCCTACTCTTATATGAGTGGTGCTGTCCCGTGCACACGTCATCATTTTGGTCGGCAAACCCTCAGCCTTGAACAATCAACACACCCTTAATCACGGAAAACGCTTTGGGTCACTCGTGGGACTCGCGCCGCGCCATCACATTCCTTCGCATTCTTTCATACATAAAATTCCATTGATTGAGCCTTGAGCCTTGAGCCTTGAGGGATATAGCGTCTTGGGACCACATTCTTTCATACATAAATTTCATTTGTAAATTCCATTTAATAGAGGAATATAATTCCTTGGAATCACAATTTCCAAAAATTTTAATAGAATTAGTAGTAAATTATTGTTGTAATTTATTAATCCTTCCAAATTATGTGATTTTAGATTCATAAATATTAAAATCGCAAAGAGTTAATTCGTCATTTCTTATATCCTATCAAATTCATGAGTTCAAAAAGTCACCAAGAATGATTCATTCATTAATTCTTTTGTGTTTCGTTGTGTTATTTTAAAATTATGAATTTAGAAAAAAAAAAAAATCATAAAGAGACATTTTGCAATTAGCATCCTAATTTGCTTTACCCCACAAAGCAATCATCCACCTCTTGTATTCTATCAAATTTACGAGTGTAAAGAATCTTCAAGAATGATTTGTCAGTTATTGTCGTAATTTACTAATCTTATGACGTCATGTGAGTTTAGCGTCTCTCTCTGATATTCTCTTAACAAAAACCCACAAGTTCTGTTGTCTTAATTCTTCGCTGATTTTCGAATTTATTCCTCTATGAAATTCTCTTGGATAAACCGGTTTGCTAGTCCCAAAAATCACAAAAAGTGATTCGTTAATTATTGTCCTATTTTATATATTGGCCCGCCCCATCTTGAATTTATCCATTTCTTATATTCTACTGAATCCAAAGGTCTTATGAATTACCAAGAATGATCCATTAATTTATTATTTTAATTTGTGGTTGTAAAAGTATGAATGACAAATTTAAGCTAATTATATGATTTACTTGTAGAAGCAATTGAGTAGAAAAATCTTCAAGACAGTTTAACATGTACTTATGTAGACTCAAGCTTTTGTTTATGATATATGCAACCATTGAGAGTAGTTTTTGCCATGTGTTGTTTAAATGTAATTTCAATTTTTAAATATTTATATAAAATAATAAATAATTTGACCATTTTTTTTAACTTAAGATAATATTAAAATTTAAATTTGATAATCCTTAAATTAAAAAATCAACTTAAACTTTTTTTGTTTTATTATATTAAAATAACCCCCATAAAGAAAAATCCCGCACCAACCAATCACCAATCTTCAATCTCCAGTGAGTCGAATATAAGCAAAGCACAAACCTCACTATCACACGAGGCATCGCATCCAGGTTGGCAGCCTGACCCACTCCCACCCTTGGGACCCACAGACGCGTGTCAATAGCAGCGAGTTGACTTACCAACAAGGTAAAAAAAACATTTTATTTTAAACTCCGAAAAAATAATGAACGAAGAGAAAAAAAGATATTATTGTCCAAAATCTGGTCAGTTCGGGCAGGTCTACGGTCAGCTGCGCATGTGATAAGCCTTGCCTCTCTTGTAAAACCGTGGCCTCAACACTGTACATTTTTTTTTTAAAAAAAAAAGAAACTTCTGTACATTTTTAAAACATGATATAAATATTTCATCCCCCTTGGGAGGGGGGAAAGAGCAAAGTAAAAAAGGATGCTCTTCTCCCTGACAATGTTTTAGAGAGAGAGAGAGCACCAAATTTATGAAGAAATTTTAGAGAGGGGTGATAGTAGAGGGACAAAGAAATCTTTGGTTTTTAGGTATCTTGACACAGAGAAGAAGTATGGAGTGGCCAACGTATTTAGATGAATATGAGAAGCTTCTTATTCGAATGTCTACCCCCAGGTCAGTTCCCTTTCACTATGTGTTGTGCGTCTGATTTCTGTGTCTCAGCCTTTGTTTCAAGAAACTAAGGTTTTCTTCTTTCTTTTTGATTCTTCCAATGTAGTATGAGGGATTTTTGGTTTGTTTTTCTCCAAAACTGTGTTTTTCTTTTTGGATTTTTTTGATTGTAATTGTCTGTAAATTACTGGGTTCCATGAGAACCAACCCTCTTTTGATGCTTCCACTTTTCTCAAATTTTCGCGCTTGCTAGCAGTAAGAACTTTATTTTTGGGTATAATTTTGAGGAAGAAAAATGGAGAATCTCAAGAAGAAAGTAAAATAAATAATTGTGTTAAATTTTTTTTTTTTTTAAAGAAATATCCTTAATTTATTCTGATAATTATGGAAAACTTTTCTAGATTTCTTATTTCTCTTCATTCCGTAAAAATCTCTGCCCATAAATTCTTTTATGGATTTGATTCTTTCAGATTTTCTAGTTCTCTGTGTGTTTTTAACTAGTTTTTCTCTTAAATCCTCCTTTCTAGAATTATTGACGGATCACCACTCGATTTGTAACGTTAATTGAATCTAAGGAACTAATTAACGGCACCATTTCTTTCCTTTCAATTCACACTTGACCCTGTCTAATTCCAGTCTTCAAATTGACTTTTTCTGGTGACCCCTGTGAAACACGTAATTGAATTTTAAACCCCTCCATTTTTTGGGGATTTTCTGAATTTCCAAGAATGTCCTCCTCTGACCATTTCTCCGTCCGACATCTTTCAGGGTCATGATCGACAATGCAGCTTGTTCAAATGCCACCCGCGTCATGGTAGGAGGAATCCCACCTCCCACGCTTGTCAAAATCAAGACCAAAATTCTTGAATTTTATTATTAATTAGGTTTTGTTTGAACAGATTGATAGCGCAAGAAAACATGGAATTCTTCTGGAAGCTGTGCAGGTTTTGACGGATTTGAATCTTTCAATCAAGAAGGCTTACATTTCTTCCGATGGTCGGTGGTTCATGGATGGTGAGTACTTGTCACGCGCCTCCTTACTGGTTATAGCTAGTTAATTTTATAGCTAGTTAATTTTGGATGAATTAATGGACTTTTAACTCTGAATTAATGGAGCTTTGTTTTCTTTTAATTTTGCAGTTTTTCATGTGACTGACTTGCACGGAAACAAATTAACTGATGAGAGCGTCTTGAGTTGCATTGAGCAGGTAATTATTACTGCAAACAAACTGTATTTTTGGTTATTTGGAAGAGTGT
>JACGDI010003537.1:154564-185608 GCA_014898725.1 Jacaranda copaia | reverse complement strand
ATATATATATATATATATATTCCTTAACCTTTTATTAAGTCATCGAGTCTCTTATTTTAATCGATATGTTAAAAGTGGAATTTGCTTAAATAATGTTTTTGATTTTGTTCAGGAATTCTTCATTAAACACATGGATGGATCTCCGATTAGTTCAGACGCTGAAAAGCAGCGTGTGATTCTATGTCTACAAGCTGCAATTGAAAGGAGGGAATCTCAGGTGTTGTGGCTTATTCCTTCATGTGAAAAGAATCATTTAGGTTTGCATTTGGCGCGTTCCTTTTTAGGTTCTGTTGTGTAATAGAATTTTTCTTGTCTGATCACAGGGTGTCAGGCTTGAGCTTTGTGCATCTGATCGAAAAGGTCTTCTGGCTGATGTGACCCGAACCTTCCGTGAAAACGGTCTAAATGTGACAAGGGCTGAGATATCCACGGCAATGGGCAGGGCACTAAACATATTCTACGTGACGGATGTGATGGGGAATCCAGCCGATCCGAAGATCATTGAGTCTGTTCGACAAAAGATCGGTTTGAGTAATCTGAAAGTAAAGGAAATGCCCTTGATCTATCACCAAAATGGCCAAAGGGAAGAGCCCACGATGAGCAGCGGTGGGGCAATGTTGTTATCACTTGGGAGCCTGGTGAGAAGGAATCTATACAACTTGGGGTTGATCAAATCTTATTCTTGATTTAAGGAAGGGCAAAAGTTGGATTTGTTGGTTGGCACATTCTTTGCTTCTGGCTGGTCCAATGAGCTGGGCATTTTGTACATAGTAAATGGAATTTTACCAACTGGGATTTGGTGATGGTAGTTGATTATTGGTTGGGTGCATAGGTAGAGACACATACACACACACAGAGAAAGGTGGATGATATGCGGGCCCACCTCCCCATCATTTTTCTTTTTGAATATTTGTTTGTTTGAAGGGAGAAATTTGAGTTTGACAGATGGAAGGGTTAAACGTCATGGATAGTGAGTTGTGGTCATAAATTTAGGGTTCTCTGTCTATGGTTGTGGCTGGCAGAAAGAGAAGATGAAGATTAGATACTAGTAATAGTCGTAGAAGAGGAAATTGGTTTGGTTTCACACAGGATATATAGATGTATTTTGTACATAAAACTCAGTTATTCTCTTTTCTTTCAAGTACCATTCTTAGTTCTAGATTCTAATGTTTAACTTGAAATTCCATCCTTAAATTTTAACCGCTAATTTCTTTCCTTGTGTTGATGTTAGTCAATGTGCCAACAATGGGAATAATTGATTGTCCCATTGTTGCTCTTCTAATCAAAATTAGCTATAGCAATGAGTGCGGTGAGAAATTAAAAATTCGGTATTTCTACTTCAAGTTGCCTGCATTGGAATTGAATTTGTTGACTTTTGCATTTGAGACTTGGTGTGCGGGCTACAACCGCATTCCAACTGTTCAAATTTGATGTCAGGTTGTTAATCTGCCCACACCTAACTCAATAAAATCCATCCGAGAAGTAACTATAAGTTGATGACAAAGATGCAGAGCTTGGTTTAGTGACGTGGTAACACCAAGCATCGTTGTATATTTTCTTTTTTCTTCTTTATTTTTATTATATAAAATGGGTTTAGATTTGAGGTTCTTCAAGTTTAAACCTCAAATCTTAAACTATATAAAATGTGAGGATGGTATTATTCGATAAATTAATAAGTGCTATCAAACAATGTTTGATGGTTTAATCGTGATCCAACTTGTGAATTCTAAATTATATGAATATTTTAAATCTAATTCTAATTGTTTTTTGAGTTAAAGTCATAATATATACATACATATATATATATATATATTTGGGTTCAAATTGTAAAAAAATTTCTGGTGTTCCTCTAATTTTTTGTCCACTGTCGAGAAGACAATGGTAACAATAATGGCTAGGTGGTATCGTGCGTTGATTTTTAAGACTTTGTGCATGGATGCTCCAAGCCTTCTAACCAAAAGCAACACTACCTTGTGTACTCCTATCTAGATTCCGAGTACTTGTTTTTGCTCGACTTTTGTCTGCTTTTGTTCCAAGACAGTTGGGTTTTAGCTTTGAGCATATGGCATATGCAGTTAGCGTTAATAACGATATATATATATATATATATATATCTGAGCAACCAATCAGACTTAATTAATCAAATGCCAATATTTAATTAAGGCAGGTCGATATTCGAACGGACGGCTAGTTAGTTGTATTTAAATTGCCAAGAGTTGAGGCGCTAATTCTTGCTTTGGATTTATCCACCACATCTAATTGCTCTCTTCTTATTTTTATCAAAATTTCTCCAACTGTGTTCTGTTTCTTAAATGTTAGAGCTGTCCTTAGCATACATACACAAGCAAGTATTGTTCTATGGTTCTATTGTTTAGTCATTAGTGTTTGGTGACAAGTGTGAACCATTAGCTCCTAATTTGACCAGAAAATCATCTCAAACCCGTAGGTTGTAGGCCTGCACAACCACGACACTCTTGGTTTCTTCACATCTCAATTTATACTGTGGAAAAAAAGAACACCCAGCAAAAAAGAAAACCTATTAAGGTGGGGTCCTTTAAGAATTAATTTCTAGAATCATTATTTTTACTCTCGACGCTAAAATAATAATCAATTTTCTACCATTGTCTAAATGTTGTTCCTTAATTAAATTTTTAATGACGTTTTCTGATAAAAATTTAATTGATCAAAATATTATTTAACTAACTTTTACCTACTGATGATAAAAAAATTAAGATCATGTCTGCTTTTTGAAACCAATTACAATTAAATCATTCTTTTTAGAAATTTTGGTGTACTTTCGTCTGGTTTTATTTTCATTTCCATCATTTGCAAAATGTCGGAAAGAAGTTAGTGGAAATGAGTTGAAAATAAGTTTATATTTGGATAAATTGTTAGAAACGTAATGATTTTTTTTGTTTTAGTAGGTTAAAGGTAGAGAGAGATAGAAATAATTGAATAGAGATAGAAAATATATAGGTTATTAGGGAATGCGTTTTGAAAATAAAAATCAAAATAATGTTGGGTAAAAAATATGCAAAAATTGATATGTTTCATTTTTAGAATAATAGAAAATGTGAAAATGAGTTTTGAAAATGAAACCAAATGGGTCCTTCTAGTTGATTGTCATTTTCAACTCTTTTTATCTCTGAGTTGTAAAAATAATAAGCTTTTTGCTGAAAATTATAATTTATAATATTGATTAGTATAAGCATTTATTTCATAATTACTTAATTATGAAACAAGAAGTTAAGTAGGCGTTGCTCCATAGAACAACAACTAAAGTTAAAGCTGTGTTAAGCTCACAAAAAATGTTCTAATGTGTAAAAGTTTAATTTTTATGAACTTGTGTTACCTTTGTGTTTTTAAACATTTTAAAGTAAGAGTTGAAATTCAATAAAACCAAATAATAAAATTGAGAAACAAAAGTAAAGTAATTCAATAAGAGAGACAACAAGATTTAATGTGGTTTAACGATATGCCTTATCCATCTGACAAAAAAATAAATTTATTGATTCTAAATCAAAGTGTCAAGTATAATTTTAGCTCTACAAATCTCACGAGAAGACCCAATACTTTTATTCTAAACTCTGTCTTGAGAAACTCTCTCTAAAGTAGTACAAAATCTATCGTCTAGGAGGGTCATTCTCTTGGTTCGTTCTAATCAATTTGAAAGAAGTGGGGTACAAATACCCAAAGTAAATCGCAAACCGGCTTGTGGGCTTGTGCGCTATGTCATGGCATGCAAGACTTGCACCTCGATGAGCATAACTCGCTTCTTGGCATAACACACCATGTGGAACTTGTGCCCTAGCGCAGCATTCCAATGTGTGCCGTGCCAGGGCATGGTCTCCTTGCGCCCAAGCACGTGTTGTGGGCATCCTAGCTTAATTTCATGCTTTAATGCCTCTTCCAACACCTCAGCACATGGCATTTTGTCAAGGTGCACTAGGGTGTGCTCTAATGCATTATCCGCTCAATGCCATTCCACACCATTTCTTCCATTTCTCATCATTTGTAGCTTAAATTTCAAGGTATAATCAGCAATTTTTCACTTTGACTTGAAATTTTCCATCAATCTTCGTTGTCCATGCCCTCAAAAGAGCTATCATCTAAGTCGGCTAATGTTAATCAAATCCAAGCAATGCTCGAATTTGATTCTTAGAACAATTTTTGTGAATATGTTTGCTAGATAATCCTTAGTCCCAACCTTGTCAACCAAGATGACACCTTGAGATACCATATCTTGAACGAAGTGATACCTTGCATCAATGTGCTTTTGGTCTCTCATGGAATGCTTGATTCTTTGACAAATGTATGGCACTTTGACTATCATAAACTACTATAGTAATATTAGAATTCATACCCATATCATCAATTAGCCCTTTTAGTCAAATGCTCTCCTTCATGCCTTCAGCCAAAGCTATGTCTAGAACTTCCATTGTGGACAATGTAATTCATGATTGCAAAGTCGCTTTTCAGCTAACCATACCACTCGAAACACAAAACACATATTATGCATAGACCTTCCACTGTCCAAATCTTTGGCATAATCTGCATCAACATAACCAACAATTCTAGCAATAGAATTTAATTGAATATACTTCAAACATCTATCTGAGAGCCTTTCAAATACCTCACAATCTATTTCACTGCCTGTCTATGAGTCTTTTCCTATCTTTAAGTAAAACCCTTTGCAATCAATCACGCCTTATATTTTGTATCTTCAACCTCAAGAATCTCTTCTTTTTGCATGTAGATCCATTTACAACTTACAATTTTGTGCCCTTTAAGTACATCAACTAGTTCCTATATGTTACCTTCGTGTTGCTCTCTTTGTTTCCTATATTCAAGAAATTCCTTATATAAAGGATCATCGGGGATATTTTCTGATGCAATATTGGTAGCTATAAACTTTTGAGATCCATGTAGTATAACTGTTCTTCCTCCTCTATTAGAGGGGAAGTTTTGACCCTTTGCTCATGGGATCATTCCTGTAAATACTCACAAAAGAGAAAATCAAGCAAATTATTATGTAAACCCTTTTTATAATGAATAGTAAAATTGAATGGAGCTAAGTGAGCTTTCCATCTTGCAAATATTTTTTTAGAAATATCATGTTTAAAATGTTTATTAAACATATATTTTGCCAATTGGCAATCTGTTTTTATAATAAATCAAAATTTGAAAATATAACAGCTTCATAGTGTTTGTCAAGTAAATCTCTTTTTATTAGGGATTGGATATATAATCCATTTTAAAGCTTTATTAAGAAGTTTATAATTTATAACAAGGTGAGGTATTCCTCTTTCTTGTTAGAATGTTTATTAACATAGAAAGTAGTACAAGACCAAAGAGATTTAGAAGGTTTTATTAAGCCTTTTAGTAAAAGAGAAGCAATTTCTTTTTTACATAATTCTAAATATTTATAATTCATTTGACATGGTCTAGCTTTAGTAGGAATTTTCTTTTCATCTAAATTGTCTTCATATGGAAGATTAACAATATGTTTCTTCCTATTCCAAAAAGTATTTTGATGGTCACTACAAATTTCTAAAGAAAATTGATAATTTATTAATTTAATTTTATCCTGTAATTTAGGACTTTGAAGTTTTTCTTCAATAGTTAAAATATTTATTTCTTCGTTAAGAAAATTTATTTGATGATTTTTTGCTATTAACAAATCATGAATTTGATGAAGAACTCTAGTAAAAGATTTAGTTATAAATTGAAATTTTATTTATTTTTCTTCAAAAGTTCCTCCAAAACCATTTTCATTAATATTTTTAATAGTAAATATTTTTTTTAGAAATGGAGTACCAAGTATAACTTGATTCGTAATATTTTTTACAAGTAAAAAGCTTGTAGGAATACATGTATTATTTTTGCAAATATAAGCTTTTGGTAATTTATATTGAATATCTAATTTCTGACCATTAGTAGAACTAAGAGAATGAGTAGTTTATGAAAATATCTAGTGGGAATAATTCCTTCTTGATGTAATTTAAATATGCTCCATTATCAATTAAACCAATTAATTCTTTTTGAAATCTATTATCAATAAATAAAGTGATTTTTATAAACCATTTTGGAGATGTTATCATTTCAAGAGTATGAAGGAAGTTATCATCATTAGGAGTATGAAAGAAATTATCATTATTAGGAGTTTGAAGGAAGCTATCATTATTAGGAAACCTTATGATTTCCTCAAGACTTTTATCATGAAAACTCATCATTTGACTATTTTTTTCTAAAATAGAAATTCTTTTTTCAAGAAATTTATTTTCTTGTTTAAGATTATATATTTCATTTTTTAAATTATTAATTTCAATATTCAAATTCTGAACTGTAGTAGGAGTTTCAATTTTTTGTCTTTATTTTAATAATCTTTGAACGTCAGCCACAGTCTAAGGTTTAGGAGAAGTATAAGTTTTTTGATTTTTATCATAATTAGTAGAAGAAGTACTAGGAATATTTTCAATTTGATCTATAATTTTAGATCTAATTTCTGGATCTTTAATAAATTTCAAAAGTTCCATTATATTTTCATTATTCAAAACATTAATATTTAAATTATTGAATTGAGTAAGAAATTTATATAATTCTTCATTATTACTTTCTTGTTTAGAACAAGGATTACCTTGTTGCCACGAATCATAGTATTCTTTTTCAGAAATATAATCTTCATTTTCTAAAGCTTTTAATTCTTTAGATGTTGAAGATTTTTCAGAATTATTTTCTAAACTATCATCACTAGAAATATTTTTTGATTCAGAATTTAATAGTAATTTGGAAAGAGTATTTTTTAATTCATCAACAATATTAAGATAATTAATCCTTTTCTTCATTTTGCATTTATCAGCATAACGACCTATTTTACCACATTTAAAATAGGCTCTATTTTTCTTTTATGTTCTTTCTTTCTTCTTTCTCTTCTTTCTATTTTTTTATATTTTCTTTTATTACTATATTTTTTTATATATTTTATTTTCTTTTTTTGGCTTATTAGACTTACTAGTGGATGGTTGTTCCACACCAAATTGACCACAAAATTGGCCTAATTGTCTTTTTTCTATGATATTATGATGTTTAATTTGTTGATTTAATTTAATCTCATTACATAAGGATAAACCTTCTTGTATACATGTACCTATAAGTTTTTCATATGTATAATTATCATATTCAATATTGATACCTCCTTTTCTAAGATTTTTTCTTACACTTTCAGTAAATAAAGAGGGTAGTCCATCTATAAATTTAGATTTTCAGTGAGAACTATTAGACACAGGGAGTTTTATGACTTTTGATAAAAATGTATTTTTATACCACCTAAATGAGGTGAGAGTAGGACATTTTTAATCATTAATTAAAGTTATGATATTTTCACTATTATCAAACCATTGTCCAGTAAAATGTTTTATAATATTAACAACAAGAGTATAAACAACATTTTCAGCATTATGTCATGATGCACCTTTAATTGTATTTAATATTTCAAATCTATTAGAAGCAGTAAGATAATTATCCCACTAGTCTTTTAATTAGCCAATAAAGCTTGCAACAATTATATTAGAAACGACTTTGTCACTATTACCATTATTTTTAGAAATTGTGCTATGCATAAGCATTCTATGGACACAAGATTATAAATTTTTCTTTCAGTATAACAATCAAGATTCCATTCATAATGTTTTTTCCACTATAACTATTATTTATAATAAATTCTTGTTCTTCATGAAAGACATCTTGAGGAGTAGGTCTAAGATAATAATACATCCTAATAGTAGGTTTATCAACATATTTCTCGATTTTATTAATTTCTTCTTTAATATAATTTTTATAATTGTCAGTATTACTAATGCCTTCTTCAAATTCTTTATTAAGAGTATTAATTCTCATTCCTTTGAATTTCTTATCAAGTAATTTTTCTAATTCATTAATAGATTTTAATATGAAATTATGAATTTCGGGAGGGGGTTGTATAGTAGGGGTAGCTATGACTTCTTGAGATTAACCTTGATTAAGTCTAGTAGTACTTATTAAATTTTTTGCATGATTTACTAAAGAATATAATTCTTCTTTTCTATTATGTATAGATGAAATTTGTTCTCCTAACACATTTAGATACATACTAGCATAATTTTGTTGTTTAACTAAATTATTAATTTAATTAGTATTAACTTGAAGGGTTTCATTCTCAAAAATTAAGTTTTTGAAATGCAGAGTAGTATAACATTTTATCATTAATCTCAATCTAAAAATGTTGTTGTGGTGGGTAGATAGCTTTTAAAACTTGTCCATCACTCAATTTATAATTTCTTTTCGTGAAGGAAATATAATTTTCAACATAATTAGTTATAAACCATGGGACAAAAGGAATAATTTTGTTTTCTCTTGAAGTAAAAGAATAAAATTCATCTTGGAATTTTTTCTTATCTTCTAAAGTAAAATTTTCAAAAAACCATTTTTTAAATGGTTCCCATTTGGGTAAATCAAATTCTTTTCTAATAAGTTGTCTGGTAGGAGATCCAAGTTTAAAATCAATTTTTTGTGCAAAATACATTAAACAGAAAAATTCATTTTAGATTGGGTTATTTCCGATTCTTGAGTATTATATATTCCTTCAACAATATTATCTTTTGGAATTCTCAATTCATTTACTTTATTTTGTTGATCTTTAGATTCATTTGGAGAAATTTCTCTAACTTGTAAAGTAGAAGCTCTAGGAGGAAGATAAACATCATCAAAAGGTGAAATACGAGAATATAAAGATGAATTTGAATGAGATCTAGATATTTTAGATTTAAAAGAAGATCCTATTAGTCTTCTATTTTCTTCAAATTGCATTTGCACAGTACCATCAGGGGTTTGTATTATATTTGTAACATTTGGATTTATTATAGGTTGTGGAGGGATAGCTCTCTCTATTATCCAATTTTTTGGAAAGACTATTTCATCCCATTTTATAGATCTGCTTGTCGTAATAGTGGATTTACTAAAATTAGTTTCTATAAAAATTGTTTCATTATTAGGGTTATTAATCTTTTACACTATGGATTTAGTGTATGAAGTTCAAAATAAATTCGATAACAAATGTATAACTTTTATTTGAGGAATATACGCATAACCATGTGTTTGAACATTTTGAGTAAGAGCATCAAGTATCTTAACATCAGTTAAAGATAATTATAAATTAGGAAAAACATTGAAATAAATAGGACCATGAGCTAAACTGAATTATATTATACCCATTAAAGATCTTTTCCAATTGATATTACAAGCATCTCCTAAGGTAGCTATAAACTTTTAGGCAAATTTTCTAAAGTCAAAGGTTTAAATGCAATTTGCACAAGACCAATATGAATAAATCTATAATTTTCTTTATAATGATTTATATAAGATTTATTTAGTAATTTTATGATTTTTTTATTATATATATAACCACTCATCACATATACATGCATTTATATATTATAATATTTTATTACTATTATCATAATAAAAAAATATTACTAAAATTTATTTATACTCTCAAAATCTAATAAAAAGATATTGATTTGACTGCTACAGTAGAATTTGTCTTCTTTCAAAACATAAACAAACATATCAAATTTTTTTAAAACAATTTTCTTTCTGGTTTCAAAGCATAAACAAACATGCATTACATTTTTCAATACAAATTTTACATTTTTCAACCTCACATTCAAAATTCATTCTCTCAAAATATATAATCCAAAATATATAATTCATATCCAAATGTTTTGGCTTACGCACATTGAAATGAAAAAAATGTTATCAATATTTAAGTTATTCTACAAAATTGTTATAAAAAAGTTCACAATACTGTAATTATTTAATAAAAAATATGAATTTGTGTTTGGGTGGGGAATGAGAATAGATTTGCGAAGGCATGCAGGCATGAAAACTTCTGTCCAGAAAAGAAGGAAAAAGAGCTTTGTTGCATGCTTGGGGCGGCGTGAGTTTGGGGAACTCCACCGTGTGGAGGCGGTGCCGACGGTCGAGAGCCGTGCGGCGTGGCGCTAAGGTGGCTCCACTGTGTATTGGAGAGTAAGTTATTCCTTTTGTTTGGGCCCTCCTTTTCATGTTTAGTAATGATCTCGAATTAGGAGCTTCACACTCTCAAATTGGAGCCTGTTTGGTTTTATTTTCCGAAGACATTTTCATTTTTTTTAGTAAAAATGAAAAATGAAAAATTAGTTATAAATATAATTTTGAAAATGAAATATTATTTAAATATTTTGTTTAAAATAAAATGATTATATATGATTGAAAACGAGTTGTATTTGGATATTGTTGTGTTTTTGTATTAAAAGTTGCGCAAATGAGAGTAGGAAAAAATAAGGTGTGAAAATGGAGAGAGTGTGTAATAGTATATTTGAAAAAATGTGTTGAGAATGAAAATGTCTATAAAAATAAGGAAGAAATTAATAACTTTCTATTTTCATTTTCAGGAGAAAATGAAAGTGGAATTTGAAAAACAAAACCAAATGGGCATAGGGTGCCAATTTTGACAATTTGAATAAATTAAAATTGGGTTAAAATATGAGTCTAATATAAAAATATTAAACTCAAATTTAACTCGAAATCAAATTTGGTTCTAAATTAAAATGCTCAATTCAAATTTGAGTTAGGTTTTGATTGGTTTAATTGTTAATTAGGTCACAATAATTTGATAAATTTGACCTAACATGGTACAACTTGATTTATTGATGTGTGTGTATATATATATATGATTTATTGATGTGTGTGTATATATATATAATATTTATAAATTTTAATATTATAATTAACTAAAAGTTTAGATTTTTATTTTTTTTCAACTTATATTAAAATTAACATTCAAATTCAAATTCTCAAGCAACGTCATGAATCATTAGAATTCAATAAGTATCAAATTAACATCGCAATCAATCAATTATGCACTGCCAACATCAAATAATAAACATTCAGATACCAATTACCAACTAACAATACCACTACATGAATATTAAGGTCTTACGAGCATAATAATGTTGTCCATGCCGAATTATTTTTTATTTTTAATCTGGAATTTAATTGTTCTAATTTCTTGTTCAAACAAGTTAGATTAGGTTGTGCTTTATTTACCGAATTATTGTGTTGCTCGATTTTTAGTCTTAGGTTTGATGGCTACCCAAATTGCAACCCACGTCCCTTTTTTGTTAGATCCGAGTCCAACCTGACTAGACTCAAACTCAAAAATATTAAACCTGAACTTGATTTTCGTTGAATGTGTCATGATCGATTGATGGATTGAATTTAAGTTCAACACCTCCCGAGATGGTTTCTTCTGCTTGTGATTTTTTGAATAGGTGCCCTGAACCGACTGCAGTACTCAATTTGCAAGTTAGTAATGTTGACTGTTGGAAAGCTCCTGTTGCCGATCACTTTAAAGTATATTTTGATGCGGCTATTTTTAAGAAGGCTCAAGCCATTGCCCATTGGCATAGGTGTGGTGCCAGAAACTGCATGAGTCATTGTGTTGGATGGCTCATGGCTGTCTAAGTTGAATATTCCCAGTCAAGTTGATCCTGAAGCGGCCCAAGCTATAGCAGTGAAGCTTGCTTGTGATATGTGTGCAGGTTTTACCTGGTCTGAGGTTGCTATTGAAGGGGACAGCATCTTGGTTATGCAGGCTTTGAGGGATAACGCTTCAAATTTCTCCTTGCTTGGTCTGATAATTTCTGATGCTAAGAGAAGAATTTTCAGTTTCATCCCTATTTCATTTCATCATATTCGCTGTTGTGCTAACAAAGGCTCTCATTCCCTAGCTAGACAGGCTTTATCTTTGCATATATCTCCTTTATCTAGTTCAGGTGTGACAAACCATGCTTTGTCATTTGATTTCTAATTAATATTATTATCGTTTCATCTTTAAAAATAAAATAAAATAATGTAAATACGTACTACCTTTATTTGAGAGCAGAAAATAATGTAGTGTTAGGAATAAATTTTAAACTTTGATTTATTATGATTTGTTGAGATTTCCTTGAAATTTAACAAATTCTTTTGATACACTTACATGGCTCATTTCTCACAGAGTTCATAATAGTTTATGAGTATTTGGTAGGGTACTGACGATTCAAATTTAATTTCATACTGTTCATATGATTATAAGGTAATGTTTGTTTATAAATTATGTGTTTTGGGAAAACGAGTTTTTGGAGTGGGGTTGGGGAATGCGAAATTTGTATTGGAGAATGTGATGCATGCTTGTTTATGATTTGAGAATAGTAAAAAAATTATTTTGGAAAAATTTGGTATGTTTGTTTATGTTTTGGAGGGAGGCAAATTTTACTGTAGCAATCACATTAATGCATTTTTTTTGTTTTGGGAGGAGATAAATTCCATTGTAGCAGTCAAATCAGTGTCTTGTTGTTGGGATTTGAGGGTGTAAATGGATTTTAGTAGTATTTTTTTATTATGATATAGTAATAAAATATTGTGATATATAAATATATGTATATGTGATGGTAATGATTGTAATGTAAAGAACATGGGATTTTTGGTCATTTGTTAGCTAAATTGCAAATATAATTTGGTCATTTTAATAACCATTTTGAGAGAAAAGGAAGGTATATATTTGGTTACATTCTCCTAAAATAATTTTGTTTTGGGAGAATGTAATCAAACATAGCCTAAGTTTTTGTAATGTGATTATGCATTGATTCTTCATATTTTTCTTATTTTGGTAATTATGAACACGAATTGAGATATTTTATTGTAAACAAATGTAATTTTATCATAAAGTTGTAATTAACCAATAGCATTTGCATGCATAGAGATGACCACTATTTTCAGACACTGATAATATGGTGACTCTGCATTATTATATCTTTCCAATCTCGTAAGTTTTACATGATCAAATTTACGCTATGCTCTATGATAATTTTGATGAGTATGTTATTTGAGACTTTTCAAGTACTATTAAAATTTAGATTTATGTTTTTTAATCATAAATTTTACATGATCAAATTGTCCCAATGTGTACGAACTAGTTTTTTTTTCTTCATATATATATATATATGCATATACATACAATTTTGATTGTGACAAACAATTACAAATCAAATAATTAATTAACAATTTCAAAAAATCTCAACTAATTAAAAGCTGTTGTTGTGCAGGCTTGGGGGTCTCCTCCCAACCCCTCAAGCCTGTTTGAAGGCTTTTGATGCTCTCCGTTGCTCTCCCTATATTTTTCTTTTTAATAAGAGTCGGCTGTGCCAAAGGCCTTTTCCAAGGGCCTTTGCTTGTATCCTATCGTGCCTTTGAAGGAATAATCCCTTTGCTGTCATTTTTGGTGTTATTCTTGCTTTGTTCGCTTTGTTCACTCCACAGACCCACCCACCCACCCCTATTGAAGTGAGTCCAATATGGTGTTGATCTTCAAATGAATTTTATTTCTAAGATATGGTTTTGAGAAAAATATATATAATCCTCCAATTAATAAATTAATTAATTACCTAAAATTTTAGTTTCCACCCATTTGTAGAGGATTCTTATTACTTTATTCAATGTACTTTTTAATCTTTTAATTATTAACAAAATTTATCTCAAATAGAAAAATGAAAATTCCAAAACTTGGCGATTTCATTTGCTATAATGTGATAATATTCCTTTGAAATTCATAAGTTTTATTTTCAAGAGAAAGATTTGAAAATTCTCATAATGGTAAGATACTGATTTAATATCATTGATTAATTGATTGAGTGGTATTATTCTCATATTTATATATGTAAGATTGGAGGTTTGAAATAAAATAACTTTAAGTATTATAAGAAAGTGAACGTGACAAAAAAAAAACAAAGTTATCGGTGTAGCGTTCAATTTTGTTCTCATTAAGAATGTAATCTTCAACCTACTTCATCTAATTGCTATTTACTCTTCCCGACTGTCACGCACTCGTGTTAGAGGAAATAATATCAAGTCTTCCACAAGGGTCCAATTTTAGTCTTCAATTTTTTCTTTTTCATTGAAAAAATATATATATATATATATATATATATCCACATTTAAGAGACGAATATTGTTGGATTTAGATACCACTTCTTCTAGAACTTCAATTCTATTGTAATTCGCTTCAGAAAGAGAATATGATATTTGCCAAACTATTAAACGTGATGCAGGAACAATTATGTTCGTAGAAGAATACAATTAAACCCCTGGAATATAATATATTCCGTAACACTGCATGTGATTGTTCTGAAGTCAACTCTCTCCATTCCCAACAATTAATGAACAGCTGTTAATTAATTTAAATTCTTTATTTTATTAAGTGTTTCATTATATCTTGTTATCATAAATAAATATTAAATATTTTTTATAAAACACTTAATCATATATTAAGTACAGTTGATCCGTAATCATGAAGTGGAATATATAATAAAAACATTACTTAAAATAAAAGATTTAAAGACGCTATTAATGCATGTCAGTCTTTGTTTTGATTTTTCTTGGATAGATTCTTATTATATCAAAATGTAAAAAATGATAGATTAAAGTGTACATAAAATAATTGAAATATCACCTAATCACTATAGTTAAAAAAATGAAAAATAAAAAAGCAGAATGGAAGCATGGAGCATAGTATCTTACCAAGTGGCAAGAGGCAAGAGGCGAGCACAATTTGGGAACATTATCTTGGATTCTTGATGTTTTATCCTTTGATACACTAGCGCGGCACGCGGGAGTCCACACACAACCCTTAATTGGGGATTCGCTTCCATACGAAGTTATGCTTTTCCTTTCTCGACACACACATAATGCCCACTAATTCCTTCCACCCACTCTGGGCAACAAAATTACGCACTCAAAAGTTGCCACACCTCCTCGGCTAGCCATGATGTACCTTAGACTTTGGAGCCGTACTTTATATTCTTTATTCTCAATATTTTTTTAATCAAATACATAGATTAGCTTTAACGAGATCCACTATGGTTCGATGAGGAAGAATATATGTCTCACGATTGATCATATAAAAGGAAAGCAAAGTCGTGTGGGGAATTGTTTAAGGGCCATTTAGTTATGTTATCATTTTTATTAATATTAAAATTTAAAATGATAATTAGAGAAAATAATTTGAGAATGAGTTTGTATTTAGATATTCTATTTGAAAAGTAATGATTGTATAGAATTTAGTAGATTGTAGGTGGAAAGACATAATAATAATGAAAATAGAGAGAATATATAAATTATTAGGAGAAGATATATATATATATATATATATATATATGTTTTTGAAGAATATGTTTTAAGTTAAAAATAAATTGGTATTTTGGTGAAAATGGTAAGAATTTGTTGATAGTGTATTTCCAAATAGTGAAAATGGATGGGAATGGATTTGAAAATGAAAACAAATATAGGGTAAATTGCATTTCTGGTCTTATAAATTAGGCTCATTTGAATTTTGGTCCCCATCCTTATGACTTTCACATATTGTAAGAAATAATTTAAACTCAAGATGCATATATTCATAAAATCAAAACACCATAAATAGATTGATTTATTTACATACCTATTTGAGCCATGAGATTGATGATCAATTGTTCCTGCAATTTCACAATTGATTGCCAAGTCTTCCTCTCCTTCTCATACAAACCACTTTAAAGCTTTAATGGGATAGCAATATTAAAACGTGGAGTGAAAAGGGGACTTAGCCACAATATATATAAGATAAAACCCTAGAGAGCCCTCCCATCACTGGCTTCTAAGATTGGGCCTACACCAGCTGTCATACCAAGTCTGTTTAGAAAAGGGCCTTAACAACATTGGATGAAAATATTATGCTGTATGAGTCTATCTTATTAACCGTATTAATTTAGCTCATATTTTTTTATTTTATCAGAAAACAAATCCAACTAATAGAAGTCCACATATTGGAATAAAATTCCAACATTCTCCCACTTGGACAAATATTAATTGTAACTTTGAAAAACAAAATAAAAGGGCAAGTTTGAGAAAATGACTCTTGGGCTAAATTACAAAAAGATTTTAACTGTGGCCACATTTTAAAGAAAAAAAAATACGGCAATGAGACAAGAATACCAACACAATCTGGTCCAGTAAAAATTACTAATATTGGATCATGGCGGTAATTGTATCTTTTATTAATACAAAACCTTCCATGGTCACATATACCAGCAATTCCACCGACATGGATTCAGACATGGTGGTGTAGCAAGAAATGGCAATTAAAATATGACCCAAATATGTACGCTATTTCATTATTGGTCCTCCAATTTTCTTGTAAGATATGAATTTCTAGAATTATATGAAATCCCAAGAAAATTTGATTTTCTTATAAGATATGGGCCTCTTGAGAAATAGGAAACCCTAAGAAAATCCACAATTTTCTTGTAGACATGAATTTCTAGAAACAATATGAAATTCTAAGAAAATTTGACTTAAAAGAAGTCATGCATGCCTCGTTTAATACTAAATACAACATGGTGTTATTTATGAGACATACCTAACTCTCAAGATCAACACCCAATCTCAAGATACATGTTAAGTGAAATATAATCACAAAATGTGCACACAATCATAACAATATATCAACAATTGAAAAAGAATCTTGCATTAATAAAAGCCAATAAGACAAAAGGCTTCAATGTTGTAACAATTTTAATAAAGAAAATGTCTCACTTAACTTAATACATCAAAAGACTCAATCATACCCATGTGTTCTACATGTCTTTGGAAAATAATAGGTCTCAATTCTTTGACTGAAAGATCCACAAGCATAGCGTCCATATCGACATGTTCTATCATAATGGTTCCATTTTTAACCAAGTTTCTCGCGGTGAGATATTTAAACTCTACATGTTTTAATTAAATGCACTAGAGGACTTATTATTCCTTGAAAAGAACACAGCAACAACATTACACAATAAATTCTCTGTGGCTTAGAAATTGAGTCAACAACTAAAAGCCTGAAATGAAATCCTTTAGATTTTTCTCAAATATCTCAAGACTTTCTTAATGGCCACTAAATGTTCTTGTTCTAAATTAGAGAAATAGCATCCAAAAACACCAATAGCAAAGGTTATATCATGCCTAGGACAGACTTGTGCATTCATTAGACTACCAACAATACTGAAGTAAAAAACACTTTTCACGGACTCTTGCTCAAGTTTGTTTTTAGGGCATTGTGCAAGGCTAAGGTTATCACCTTTTACTATAGGCATATCTCCAAGTTTATAAGTTTGCATGTTAAACTTAACCAAAACACAATCAATGAAACTCACTTGAGAAAGCCCCAAAAAGCTTTGAATTTGATCATGGTAGATCTTTATTCCAAGAACCAAGCAATATTTTATCAAGTTCATTCATAGCTATGACATAATATTGGTTTGGTCTCATTGAGCAAATCCAAATCATGACTAGCAAGCAAAATATCATCAATAAAGTACTAAATATATGAATTTGCTCCTACTGGTCTTGAGGTAAATAGAATGGTACATCGTCCACCTTATGTTTTTAAAAGCTTAAAAAAACGTTACTACATTATCAAACTTCAAGTACCATTGATGAGAAGCATGTTTAAGGTCATAAATTGACTTATTCAACTTACGCACTAGGTATTCCTTCCTTTCTTAAACAAAACCCTCAATTGAGTCATATAAATTTCCTCAGCAAGGTCGTCGTTAAGGAAAACTGTCCTAACATCCATTTGGTGGAATTTCAAATCAAAATGAGCTATTAAACACATAATAACCTTGAAGGAATCTTTGGAAGAAATTAGAAAGAAGATGTCAACTTAATCTATTCCAGCTCTGTGAATAAAATCTTTAGCTATAAGTCTAATCTTAAATCTTTCAATCTTCCCTTTTGAGTTTTGACTTAGTCTTGAACACCTATTTGCAACCTTCTGTTTTTCGACCTTGGGGCAAATCAACTAACTCCCACATATTATTCCCTTTCATTGAGTGAATTTCATCCTCCATGGCACTAAACCACAAGTCTAATTGAGGACTAGACATGGCATCAGAATAGTGGATAGGATTAATTACGGGACTAACATCATAATCATTTTCTAAGAGATATACATAGTAGTTATCAGGAATTGCAGGACGTCTCTCTGTAGTAGAACGTCTAGGAGGCATTTGTGGGATATGATTTTAAGGTGGATCAATATTCAAATCAACCTCCATATTAGCATTGGTGTAGCTACTTGTTCATGAGGATCCTCAATTTGATATGTAATGGGTAAGGAAAGTGTAATAGATTCAATTTGATCATCGGCAACTTTAAGATGAAAACATTCACCCTTATCAAATATATCATGCTCTAAGAACTTAACCATCTAAGACTCAACCACTAGAGTTTCATGAAAAGGAAAAAAGAATGTATATCCTTTAAAATAATTTGGATACCTAATGAAGTAACCATGTGGTAGATCTCGGGTCAGTTTTTTTTTTTTTTTTCTCAAAAGGATTATAAATTTAACCTCAGTAAGACATCCCCTCACATGAAGATGATTTAAACTAGGCTTTCTACTAAACCACAAGAAGTCAAAAAATGTTTTAGGAGCTAATTTGGTAGAAACCTGATTAAGTATATACATGGCAATTATCATAGCTTTACCCCAAAGAATTTAGGTTACTCACATCGGCTCATCATGCTTCTCATCATCTCAGCTAAGGTGTGATTACACCTTTTGGCAACACAATTTTACTTAGGACTCCTAGGTATAATATATTGAGAAACAATTCCAGTTCTAGTTAATATTTCTCAAACGGTCCCATATATTGCCTAGTCTTGTCCCTTCGTACAATCAACATAAAACTCCATATCACTAAAGTTAAGACTAGCAAGAATGACTTATGTTATCAGTCTTTCTATCTTATTTTTAAAAGTATGGCCAATGCTTACACTGTAACATGGAAAATTCATCACTATTTTGGGTCTTTTGAATATAATATTTTCAATATTAAAGGAACAATAAATTTGATTGGCAACTAAAATCAACATAAATAGGCAAGTGGGCAAAAATTACAACCAATAATTTTCATGTCCAACATCAAATTAACCTTCCCTTTGCCAAAAGAGATAAAACAACCCGAAATATCTAAAACAGAAATTGAAATTAAGTTTTGAGTGAAAGTCGACACATAGAAAATATTTTCCAAGAATAAGGAAGGCTATTTGTCCACTCTCCCGCTCAAGTTTCTCTTCTCCAGAGCAAAGTTGTTTGAGACCAACATGAACAATATAATTATCAAGAAGGGAAGTGTAGATATTTGAGTTTGGTTAGATATGAACTATTTTCAAAATATACTCCTCAACCTTGCTAGAATTATTATACTTCATACATGTTAGATCCATTATAAGATTCTAGCCTCAAACTTAGTAGATATTTAATATCTTTGTCTCATTGCATTGAAAAATTTCCTAACATTATTAATCTCACAAAGTGCACTAACTAAATGCTCTCCAATTGAATTTTTCATAACTAGACGATGCAGACGATTGAACCCCTCCCATTAGACATAAACTCTTTTCACAGCGTTGGAAGCATTATCAATATGTTGGGGAGGTTAATCCTCCTAGGAAGCTATATCAATATAAGCTAATCCCAAGGCAAACTATTTCACACTTTAACCTTTTATAATCTCCACCATTCAATAGTTCAATAATAACATTACCATTATTTAAATTCATAGTAATTGTGGAAAACAGCAAGAATGCAACAAACCTCGTCAATAATAGGCAATTAAAAAAATAAGCTTAGAATAATGTAGCTTAATTCCTTATAGAGTCCTTGTGAATCATGATAAACTCCCCTTTGGGCAAAGAATGCCACACTCACAAGGCTTCTCATGTAAGAACGGTACAGAGATATACTAATTGTTGAAGAGTCGCCTCCTTTAGGAAATAAGTCTTCTAAATTAATATTTCCCTGTCAATAAGTTCCACATCAATAAAACCAATTATCACACATATCTAACTCCCTTTGGGTAGGTAAGAATGCATAATAACACCTACTCGAGATATGCATGCCACAAATTTTATAAGTCTCAATAAATAAAACACTTGGTGCAACTATTTATTTCAACCTATAAAATAAGCACATGACCGAGTTTAATCATTAATTGCCCAACTTGCACATGTGCAATATGTATACAAGACTGCCATAAAATTGAGTACTAAAACAATATATACTTTGGGAGTTTTAAATAACATTTGTAGCATTCAAGTTATTTCAGAATTTAAGTTGCATGACTATCTCTCAATATATAAAGTACCCTTAGAACTATTTGATAAGTCCAATTTTAAAGTTCTAAATCAATTAGACACATTTTAAAAGCATATTGATATACATAAGAAGATAGAGAATAGAATTGTAAATAAAGTGATTCAGACTATGTGAATCAGAAAGATACAATATATTTTCTGCCATACGATACAAAAAGTGACAACATTACTTTGTCTAAGAACCATAAACTCTATATGTCAAAAATCATTTATGGCCAAAGAGAAAGGTGGTGCACAAGATCATCATTTGCTACTTGTTATTCACATATTTAAATTAATAAAAGTCAAAGCATTATCCATGATCAACAATATTTGCCCCCTTCGCTTGATTTTCATGCTTTAACAATCAAGTAGTATTTGCAAGTGATTCACATGAATATGCAACATCCCACAAGTATATATAGGATGCTTAAAGAATTATTTTATCTCATTCTATTCCACAATGAACCTAACTAATTAATATAAAATTAAATATAAATTATATTATCTTTATAGGATAAAAAAAATATCTATTTGCATATAATAATTATAGTTCCCATTGTAGTAGAGAAAAGGAAAAGTTGTCATATCCAAATTGTGCACACAAAGAACATATGATGATGGAGAATATCTGAAGCACTCCACAATTTGTATATACATATAATAATACAAATTTCTCACTTGTAAACCTTTTCGTCCCTATATATATGCGTATAAAGAGCAATGAAGAAAGTGTAAATCTTCTAATGCGAGTGCACATTTAATGCCTTTAAGTAGTATGTAAAACACACACACACACATATAAATTCTTGGATTAAAGTAAGTTTGTTTTGATAACTAATTCAATTCATTAAAATTAATCAGCCATACCAAAGCACAAAAACTTGGCAGAATTTGCACTCTAATATGACTATTGCCCATGTTTGACTCTAAAATCTTAATTTCCTTCTTTCTTTTTTTCCTTTTTAAATGCCAAAGCATCGGTCATGGTAAAAACAAAAACTAAACTTAATTGAAGATTCTATGTTTGACCCACCATAAATGCAGCAAGGAAAAAAAAATAAAATGAAATTTGTCAATTTGGTCTGCTGTACATATTTGGCAAAGACAAAACAAAATCCATCTTCCTATCTATTCATACTCTATATATTAGTCCAGTAACATAATACAATACAATTACCGAGCATATCAAAATGCATTAATAAATTGAAAATAGATTCAACAATCATGTCAAAAAAAAAAAATACCTAGCAACACCCGTATATGTGTATGATGAATTTTATAAATAAGCTTTATCAATATCCAAATTCAAGAATTGAACCCAAAAATACATACTATTTATCCTTGATCATAAAATTGATACAAACAAAATTTTGTAATATTAGAATAAGAGATCTATGAAATATAATCATCAAAGTGGATTCTGGTTCATAGATATATGGCTTCGATACTAATTGGAAGAAATAATTTAAACCCAAGATGCACATATCCATAAAATCAAAACACCATAAATAGATTGATTTATTTACATGCCTTTTTGAGCCATGAGATTGATGATCAATGATTCCTGCAATTTCACGATTGATTGCCAAGTCTTCCTCTCCTTATCACACAAACCACTTGATAGCTTTAATGGGATAGCAATATTAAAACGTGGAGTGGAGAGGGGACTTAGCCACAATATATATAAGATAAAACCCTAGAGAGCCCTTCCATCACGGGCTTCTAAGATTGGGCCTACACTAGCTGTCATATCAAGTCTGTTTAGAAAAGGGCCTTAACAACATTGGGTGAAAATATTAGGTTGTATGAATCTATCTTGTTAACCATATTAATTTAGCCCATTTTTTTTATTTTATTAGAAAACAAATTCAACTAATAAAAGTCCACATATTGGAATAAAATTCCAACACATATTACATCCAATAAGTGTTTTTTTTAACCTTAATTTAAGGACTAAAGAGGTTTTTGTCCAATAGTTAGCTAAACTAGTTATGTGGTCGTTAAATTAGTATATTTTTGGTCCCATAACTCAGCTCTGTTTAAATTTTAGTCCCAACAAAGTGAAGAATCACCAACCAAGAAACCACCACAAGATATAGCAACATAGTTTGCTTTTTTTTGAACTTTTAACGACTTTTCTTCCATTACATTTAATATTCTAAGCAACCCAGACATAAGTTGTTTTGCTCTTTTACATATTTGAGGGTATTTCTAAGCAAAACAATCACACTTATGATTTATAGAAGTACAACTGTGGAACCTTTTATTTAGATTTTATCTATCCATGAGGTTTTCAATGGAGCTAGCGCGCTGTAGAAACAAATGGCACCATCATTTGCTGCCATCTTTTTCTTTTCCTTAGTAAAATCTGCTAGAATCTCATTGGGATCAAATTTCCAAATAAGCCCGACTCATGGGATAAAAAAGGCTCAACTTAATGACCACACAAGTGACATGTAAGTTGCTCTATTAACTTCTGCACCGAAGTCCTTTTGAGTTCTCAAATTGAAAAAAAAAATGTACTTATTGGATACAATGTGTGAAACTGATAAAGAATGTGATCAAAATTTAAATAGGCCTAACTTATGGGACAAAAAATATAATTTACTCATAGGTAGGGTGTTAGTTTTGATCTAACATGGGATCTTTGAGGGTCTTTTTTCAGGATTTAGTAATAGAAAGTAAAAATAGTGGGCCCCTAATTTATGGATGCACTTGCTTGGAGAAAGTCGTTCGACTAAAATAAAAAATGATTAGATGTCTTTTGTTTACAAGCTTTAGGGGTTATAATAATTTGGATTAGGATTTTAGACCTAAGCCCATGTCCATATTATGGGTGTTATTCTTATGTGTGAGAGTTAGTTTTGCCTAGAGGATCTCCTTGAAATCTTGTAATGAATGGTAAAAATAGTAGGTCCTTAATTCGTGCTTGCTTGGAGAAATTACTTGAGTGAAAAAGTGATTAGATATTTTTTTCTTTTGCCAGATTTAGGGGTATTGATAATCATTTGGACTAAGATTTTAGGTCCAAACCTCTGTTCCTTTATTGGTGTTATTTTTAAGGTCCATTATATTAAGGTAAAATTTATCTATACATTTACTAATATATCCTTTAGTCACTTTTCTCACATCATATAATTCTATTGTCATCAAGTGGAAATTTCACTTGAGAGTATAAAATAAAATTTATTTATTACTTACTTTGATTTAATTACTTATACCAATTTTAAATCAATATTTTTTAAAGGGCAAACCTAATATTATATTTATTTTATCGTTTGTTTCTAATTAGCAATTGTGGGTTAGTTTTGTTCACCAATTGTATTAATTCCAAATAGGGTTTTGAGCTTTGTCTTGCTTCTTAAAAAAATTAGATTTGACGGACTCCAAAGGTGAGTTTTATTCCCTCTCTCACTCCCCCATCTCCTTCTTTTTCCTTTTCTTAGTTCTCTTTTTTGAATGTTTAGGAAGAGAGTGTAAATATGGTTCACAGGGTAAGCTATGTAGTGATTCAGTGAGGAGTTCGTAGAATGAAAAAATTACAGAGGAAAGGAGCAAGGGTGGCCAACATGCGGTTGACCACATAGGAGAAATGCTGACAGTGTGTGACCGACCTTAGGTCAGTAGTAATAGGCCACTTTGTAGGCATGCTTGACCTTATGTTGGTTGTTGTGCTTGTAGTCCACACGAGTTGGCTACATGGTTTCCTCCTTTGCACATGTGGTGCCTTCGCCTGGTCGAAGGTCAGGTGTGGCGGCATCCATATAAATTTGTGCTTCCAAGTTAGAGCCAAGTTAGAGTTTGTGTTAAATCAAGTTTTGTGTCTTTGAGTTAACTTTAAAATTATTTTTATTGGATTTAGAGAGTGAGCAAGAATCTTCCAATAAGATGTCGACTGGGCTAAGTGAATGAATTTTGGGTAGATTCAATTATTATTTCGGAGGAGAGATTTACCTCAAGTGCATGACTTTTGACTTTCTTTGAGGCAAGAGTGCATGGTGTCACATACTGAGGGTACTTTACTATTTTTACTAGTTATTTTATAGTAATTTCATGATTTCTCTAGGCCTTTTATTTCTTGATGTAATATGGTTGTGCATAAGTTAGTTTTCTCCAAACTCTTCATATATTTTGTGGGATTTTAGCACTGCCTTTCTGAGTTAGTCCTTCATATTATTGTTGATAGTTCCCATTCCCACTTCCTAATTAGGTATGTTACTCAACAGACTTATTTTCATTTTTTCTATGGGATGGGCTAGTTTGTAGGTTCCTTGGTGGAGTATCATCTTCCTGGGTCCTTGGAAATAGAGGTTTCCCTATTTTAGGGATGATGATTGAGTTTTTTGTATGTATAGAGAAGCTCCCTCACCATTATACATTTTTGCAGGTTCATTGTGACCTTCTAGAATGGTTTAGATCCTTAAGGTTGTCCAATACTCCTCTCAGTGTTTCTTATTTATTTTTGATTGGTTCTTAAGTATTTCCATTATTGTTTTTCTCTTTCATTTTTCTTTTCCCTTTTGTATTAGTGCATTCGATTTTTTTGTTTAGTCTTCATATCATGTTCTAACTTGTTTCTTTCTTTTTAACCCATGGTAGGAAAGAAGATAGATTTGATATGCATGTGTAGTTGGAGAGATGAGGCCTCACATAAAGGGGTTCAAACTGATCATGGGCATCTTAGAGAGGCACGTTTGATTCCCTAGGCATGTTGCTAGGGTTTTTATGCACAGACTTTCTATAGATCCTTTATCTCTTATTTTTTCCACACCTCATTCAACTAATGGCAGGAAAGGCGACCTAGAGATTATTTTTCTTTTAGAGGAGGGGCTCATGAGTCATCTCTTTCCTTGGGCAATCACAATTTTAGTTATAGAAAGGGCTTCTTCACTTATGGGTTGAAGAGGACCCTAAAACTATGATCAAAGCAACATGGAATTTAATTCTTTCATGAAGCTTATGGATTTTGTCATTGGTACTGATGCTTGAGGAATGTTATGTTATTTACATTTTTTGCACTTATGCTAGGTGTTGGATGAGACTTAGTATTATTTTCTTTCTTTTGTTTTTCTGATAGGGCTTAAACTTAATCATTAGATTGACTTTTCAAGTAAAGAAAGTGATTGTGGAGATTTCTAAACTAATGGTAGAGCTCAAGTAGGTGATCATCTAGTCGGAGAAGCTCAAGGAGGAAATTGAAAAAATTTCAAAGGTCAACTATTAATGGTTAGATTACTTCAATCGAGAAGTCAAAATTGGAAACAAATTCCTTGAGTTTTCTACTAGAAAGATCTCATGACATCGATAAAGGAAAAAAAGTTTGAAGGAGTTTTGAGAATTTGATACCTTTAATAGTATGTTATTGGACAAGAATTGTTTGATTTACAAGCAAATGATCCAAGATTGTCGACATATTCTTTGAGACACCTTAAAGTATACCTGGCGCGCTTACTATTGCTTGATTCAAAGATTCATGTAAACATACCTTAAGACTGTAAAGAAGGTACCTCGAGGTAGTCTTAGCATCATGATTGATGGATTCTAGAGACATAGTTTTTCTTGCTCTTGAACATCTTTGTTTTTGTTTTGTTCTTCTTCAATCACACTAGATTTTTTTGGTTAGTTGCCAGTTGGGAAGTTGTTGTCTCCCTTGCTGATTTTTTGCTTAAACCTTGCAGTATTGGATATTTCTTGCACCATTTTTAGAGACTTATTGTGTTACTTGACTATTTTTGGGTTTGTGATGAGTTATATCTTAGGGATCTCTTAGGGTTTTGTGTGAGATACTTTTACCTTGAAGTTGGGTTGATGATGACCAATCTTTGGCTATTGTGGCCTTTAGTTTTGGGAACTTATTGAAGTCTAAGATTAAACTTTGGCTCGTTGGCGGGGGGTTTCCTATTGGCAGTCTTAAAGGTATTGTGGAATTTTATGAAATTGATTACTTTTTGACATTGCTTGTAACAATTATTATAATACTTGTAAACTAAACATTCATGATCAAAGAATTAGAATTTCTTTTATAAGATCATGAGGATGCGTGATAATTATTTTTTTTGCCTTCGGGGTGAATTTTGGTAGTACTAGTGGTATAAATCATAAATAGAAGCACAATAACTTAAAGCAACAATCCATTTAAAGAAAAAAGAAACTACTACATTTTGAGGGAGTCTTAGGCATAAAATTTCTTCAAGTTTGCGATGTTCCAAGTTCTTGGCAAGCTATGTTTCTCTAAGCATTATAACGTTTAGGTTTTCTTATTCACAAACTTCTCAATCATGTAAGGTTTTCCCACTTGGCATCCAACTTGCTTATTTGGTCCTGTGGTTTTCATCTTCCTCACTAACTTAAAATCTTCACAACCAAAACTTAGCTTTGTATGCCTTCACCATTCTAAACTTGTATGCTAATTCTTAGACATGGGCTTTCTCTCAGAGTTCATCCACCAAATTGTGGTTCCCTCGCAGCACCTTTGCATTTTGGGTCTCTTTGTATTCCATCCACTAGCTTACTTTGCTTATCTCTATTGAGATAATTGCTACAATCACATGAACTAAATTGAAGATTGACTTAGTAGTAGCAATCTTGGGTATGGTGTGGCAAGCCAATAGTACGAAGGGAAATTTTTCTAGCCATGCTCCATTAGCATTGTTGAGTATAGTGTTTGAGTACTAGAGCATAGTACAGTAACTTTTGCTTCCCCATTTGCATGGGGATTGGCTACTAAGGTAAAGAACTTTTTGGTTGCAAGCTCCCTTTACCGACTTTTGAGTTTCAAATAGAAGAATTAGATCTACCTATTGGAAACAAGTTAACAAGGGATCCCAAATCTACAAATAGTTTCCTCCAAAGGAAAATAATTGGGTTACTTGCAATTTACCCCCTGTGTTTTAAAAAATAGACAATATACCCCCCATGAAAAATAAATATTCAAAATACCTCCCTGTATTTTAAAAAATTATGCACATTGCCTCTTCCTTCTCATTTGCTGCCCATTTAACATAATTTTAATATGTAAAGACTAGTTTACTCTTAATCATTTAATATATTACTCAATTTAAATAACCTTTTATTATCATTTTTTTTCTTTTCTTTCATTCTTTTCTTTTCTTTTAATTTTTCATTTCTCTCTTCCATTATTTCATATATTTCTCACTTTATACATATATAAATTTATTTACAAAATTTAAATCACTTTTATTTTTATCTTATCAATTATATTATTCTTTCTTTCTATCAATTCATTCTAAATTAAATAAAATTTAAATTTTATAAAAATATAAAACATATTTTTTTATTTATACTTAAATACATATATAGCATATATATAGATTTATCTATAAAATTTAAATAAATTTTATTTATTTTCTTTCTAATTATTCATTTCAAATTAAATATTATATATATTTATTAAAAATATATATAATATATTTATATACATATATATTTTTGTCGATAAGATATTTATATATATGTACATATGATGTTATTACCATATACATATATTATAATGTATAATTATTTAATAACATCAACTTTAAATAAATTTATCTATAAAATTTAAATAGCTTTTATTTATATATTTTTTGTTTCTAATTATTTATTTCAAATTAAATATTATCTGTATTTATGAAAATATACAATATATTTATATACATATATATTTTTTTATAAGATAATTATATTTATATATTTGTTATCATATATATAAATATGCTAATATACATAATAATATATACAATATAATAAATATATGATATAATACATAATAATGTATAATATATACATATAATTATTTAATAGCATATATAATATAAAACTCTACCCCCCACTCCCACCCCAAATCATATGGGCTGCCATGGTAGTATTGTGGCCAGATCTGGTCACTAGCCGCCCAATATAGCCATGGCGGCTAGTGGCTGATTTTTGAATTTTGTTTTGTTTTTTAATTACTACAACTACTACTAGTAGCTACCAACTGTTAGTTGGGGCTGCCCAGTGGCTGGTGGGGTGGGGTGGGGTGGGGGTGGGAGTAGTGATTTATATATATAATTGTATATATATACACTTAAATATAATATATACACATATATATAATATATATACACATTATATATGGTAATATATTATATATATTATATATATATATATATTTAAAAATTATAATATGATTTGATCTAAATCGTTGATTTTTTAAAAGAAGATCCAATGGTTAATGAATAAGGGCATAATTATTTTTTTATATATAGAAATTTAAGCCTAGATGTAGCATAGGCACATGTCCTACACCCATGCCCTCAGGGGGGTTTCTTCGCAAGGTTTTTTAAAACATGAGGGTGTTCTTCATATATTTGTTTTTCATAGGGGGGTAATTTGCTCATTTTTCTTTACATACGGGGTTATTTATAATTTTCTTGAAACTTATCACATGTATTTATTTGAATAAATAGTCCATAGCTATTGTTGATGTGGCAAATCTCATGAATCATATGAAATGGTCAATGAACTCATGGGGTCTCTCTCCTTACTTTTGACTTTTGGTAAAAAGATAAAAAAGTAATCATTGTTATTTCCAATTCGTGGAGAAGTTGTGGAGGAATTGTTACATCATTTACTCATAGCTGATTGTGGTTGCAATAGGTAGTTGGTTAAACTAGGTGAGTGCATGCTTTGTCTAGGTCATTTGAAAAAGTCTTATAGTACTTATCCTCGCTTAGGATGTACAACCCATCTTTGCAAAGAAATTATCCATATGCTTTTGACAATTCTCGTGCAGTCAAAATTTGGTAAGTTGGAGACCTCCCCCACAGGAAAGAGATTCTAATAGTATCATTGGGCAAAATGGACTACGACATGGAAGGGCTACTGTAAGGGAGAGGTATTTATTGACACCTCATTAAGTGTGCTTGGGCGTAATCATATTTGAGATAGGCTTAGTAGCAAAATGGGCTACTAGGGGTGGATGGTGTCGAGAGAGGGTTAGTCACTTTGATGGATGGTGGAAGAGGAACATGCCTAGTCTTGACTCAGCTTTCTCAGGCATTGACAAGGCTTTATAACATCTGTAGAAAGATTATGGTAGATCTTGCTTCACGTGGTTGATAACGAACTAAACAATAGCTTTAGCTGCAGCATGGACTAAGAAGTCCTTCATTAACGCCAACAAGGCTTCCTCAGTGAGTTGTAATACTAGACCTCCTTGCGGTGAATTTCTGGGTGTGCAGGAATTCTAACATAAGAGGTGTAGCAGAGGGCATATTTATCTTTGGGATCAAGTGTTTTGCTCTATTGTCTTTGCTCGTCACCTCCCTTAGAGGGGCCATAGGTACACTCAAATCTCAAATTTTTGATCTTGTCTACATCTTTAGCATTCTATGGGATCAATCATTTTTTTTCTCAAAGGTCATATAAGGATTTCGTAATGGAAAGTAAAAGTAGTGGGTCCTTAATTTGAGAATGCATTTATTTAGAAAAATTACTCGAGTTAAAGAGTAGTTAGATGTCTTTTCTTTTGCAAGCATTAAGGATATTTATAATCATTTGAATGGGAGTTTTAGAATCAACTCTATGTTCACATTATGGGTCTTATTCTCATGTATGCAGGTCTATTGTATTGAGATGCATTCTATCAATAAATTTATCTATATTTCCTTTAGTCATGTATTATCACATCATGATCAAATCTTAATAAATTATTTTAGTAAGGATTATTGAATGATTATAAAATACTTTGGTATTTTTATATAAGTAATAAAAATATAGTTTAGTGGAATAAAAAATGGTGGAAATTTGAAAAGTCATCTATCCTTGTGGAAAATTGCATAGGCTTTGAATCACTTTGTCATGCTCAATGTGACATCAGCTAATAGGCATAAGATGGTATAAAAATTAAATTAAGAATTCTTTAATTTTTTTTTGTAATTTATATCTTTCTAATTCAAATATGACTTGGGGTATTATTTAATGAGTGACATGTGAATGTTCAGTTAAGATGTTTACAATGGAAGGACAAACATGACTGCACAAAAAACTCTTACTATATGAAAAAAAAATATGGGTATCTAGTGAATACCTTTGTGATATGGGATAGCCCAACAGGCCCAACAGGTCCAATAGGTCCTTCTACAAATGAGACAGCCCACTAAGCCCAGAGGCAAGTCAGCTGGTCGACTAGTATCGACCCCGTATGCTAAGCCCCATGGTCGATCGGTATCGACCTGAGGGCCTCTTCCAAAGCCTTATGATGAAAGCCCAGAGGCGAAGTCAGCCTGGTCGACTAGTATCGACCCCGTATGCTAAGCCCCATGGTTGACCCGTATCGACCTGAGGGCCTCTTCCAAACTCATCAGCTAAGCTTGGTCGACATGAATCGACTCCCGATTGCAAATAGGACAAGTTGAACCTTTAAGCAATGATTACACGTGGCAGCAGATGTGACTGCTGCCAACGGATGTAACCGCTTCCACCAACCCTTACAACCCTACCAACAACTCTGGCAGAGGCGCGCTCCTACTGATGTGACTATTCAGGAAAATAGGAGATTGTGCCATGTGGCACAGCCCCGAGATCTGGGCCAAAAAATGACTACCAAACCCCGGTCATGAGGAAAACCCAAGTACACTTGATAAGGGTACTTGGGTAAAATCACACCATCATCAGATTATAAATCCTATTAGCACCACCACGCTCAAGGTAATGCAATTATACTATTATCTATACACTTTCTCTATACTCTCCGTCTTACCAAAAATCTGACTTGAGCGTCGG